>SJYC01108480.1:0-13446 GCA_006408675.1 Madoqua kirkii
GAAAGCTGGAGTAGCAATTCTCATATCACACAAAATAGACTTTAAAATAAAGAAGATTACAAGAGATAAGGAAGGACACTACATAATGATCAAGGGATCAATCTAAGAGGAAGACATAACAATTGTAAATATCTATGCACCTCAATACATAATAGGAGCACCTCAATACATAAGACAAAAATTAACAGACATAAAAGGAGAAACTGACAGTAACACAATAACAGTAGGAGACATTAACACCCCACTCACACCAATGGACAGATCATCAAAACAAAATTAATATGGAAACACAAGTCTTAAATGATACATTAGATGAGATGGACCTCATTGATATCTTTAGGACATTCTATCCAAATGCAGAAGAATACACCTTCTTCTCAAGAGCACATGGAACATTCTCCAGGATAGACCACATCTTGGGTCACAAATCAAACCTCAGTAAATTTAAGAAAACTGAAATACTATCAAGCATATCCCCTGACTACAACGCTATGAGACTAGATATCAATTACAAGAAAGAAACTGTAAGAAACACAAACACATGGAGATTAAGCAATGCAAATCTAAATAACCAAGACGTTACTGAAGAAATCAAAAGGAAAATCAAAAAGTTTCTAGAAACAAATGACAATGAAAACATGACAACTCAAAATCTGTGGGATGCAGCAAAAGCAGTTTTAAGAGGGAAGTTTATAGCAACACAATTCTACCTCAAGAAACAAGGAAAACATCAAACAGACAATCTAACTTTATACCTAAAACAACTGGAAAAAGAAGAAGAAAAACACAAAACTTAGTAGAAGGAAAGAAATCATAAAGATCTGAGCAGACATAAATGAAAAAGAAATGAAAGAAACAATAGTAAAGACTAATAACACTAAAAGCTTATTTTTTGAGAAGATAAAGAAAATTGACAAACCTTTAGCCAGACTCATCAAGAAAAAAAGAAGAATCAAATCCACAAAGTTAGAAATGAAAAAGGAGAGGTTATAACAGACAATGCAGAAATACAAAGGATTATGAGACTATTATGAACAACTATATGACAACAAAATGTATAACCTGGAAGATATGGACAGATTCTTAGAAAAGTTCAATCTTCCAAGAATGAACCAGGAAGAAACAGAAATTATGAACAACCCAGTTACAAGCACTGAAACTGAAGGTGTGCTCAAAAATCTAAAAACAAAAGCCCAGGACCAGATAGCTTCACAGAATTCTATCAAACGTTTAGAGAAGAGCTAATGCCTATCCTTCTAAAACTCTTTCAAAAACTGCAGAGAAAGAAACACTTCCAAACTCATTCTATGAGGCCATCATCACCCTGATACTAAAACCAGATAAAGACAACACCCAAAAAAAGAAAACTATAGGCCAATATCACTGATGAACATAGATGCATAAATCCTTAACAAAATTTTAGCAAATAGAATTCAGCAACATATCAAAAAGCTCATACACCATATTCAAGTTTGGTTTATTCTAGGAATGCAAGGATTCTTAAATATAGACAAATCAATCAATGTGATAAAGCATATTAACAAACTGAAAGATAAAAACCATATGATAATCTCAATAGATGCCAAAAAAAAGCCTTTGACAAAATTCAGCACCCATTTATGACTGAAAATCTTCAAAAAATGGGCACAGAAGGAACCTACCTCAACGTAGTAATGGCCATATATGATAAGCCTACAGCAAACATTATTCTCAATGGTGAAAAACTGAAAGCATTCCCCCTAAGATTAGGAACAAGACAAGGGTGTCCACTTTCACCACTATTATTCAACATAGTTTTGGAAATCCTAGCTATAGTAATCAGAAGATAAAGAAATAAAAGTAATCCAGATCAGAAAAGATGTAGTAAAGCTCTATTTGCAGATGACATAATACTGTACATAGAAAAACCCTAAAGATAGTATCAGAAAATTACTAGAGCTAATCAGTGAATTTAGCAAAGTTGCAGGATACAAAGTCAATACACAGAAATCACTTAACATTTCTATATACTAACAATAAAAACTCAGAAAAAAAAACCTAAGGAATCAATCCCATTCACCATTGCAACAAAAAGAATTAAATATTTACGAATAAATTTACCTAAGGAGACCAAAGAACTGTACACATCAAAGATGACATAAACAGATGGAGAGATATTTCAAATTCCTGGGTAGGAAGAATCAATATTGTGAAAATGACTATACTACCAAACACAATCTACAGATTCAATGCAATCCCTTTCAAACTGCCAATGGCATTTTTCACCGAACTAGAACAAAATATTTCACAATTCATATGGAAACACAAAAGACCCAGAATAGCCAAAGCAGCCCTGAGAAAGAAGAATGGAGCTGGAGGAATCGACCTTCCTGACGTCAGATTATACTAAAAGCTACAGTCATCAAGACAGTATGGTACTGGCACAAAAACAGAAATACAGACCAATGGAACCAGCTAGAAAGCCCAGAAATACACCCATGCACCTGTGGGTACCTTATTTTTGACAAAGGAGGCAAGAACATACAATAGGGCACAGATAGCCTCTTCAATAAACGGTGCTGGGCAAACTGGACAGTTACATCTAAAAGAGTGAAATTAGAACACTTCCTAACACCATACACAAAGATAAACTCAAAATGGATTAAAAACTTAAATGGAAGACCAGAAACTATAAAACTCCTGGAGGAAAACAGGCAGAACACTTGATGACATAAATCAAAGCAAGATCTTCTGTGACCCACCTCCTAGAGTAATGGATATAAAAACAGAAGCAAACAAGTGGGAGATGATTAAATTTAAAAGCTTTCGCACGGCAAAGGAAACTCTAAGGAAGGTGAAAAGACAACCTTCAGAATGGGAGAAAATAATAACAAATGAAATAACTGACAAAGGATTAATTTCCAAAATATACAAGC
This sequence comes from Madoqua kirkii, assembly GCA_006408675.1. NCBI lineage: Eukaryota > Metazoa > Chordata > Mammalia > Artiodactyla > Bovidae > Madoqua > Madoqua kirkii. Next base: position 2,916 of record SJYC01108480.1, read on the forward strand.
AGCTCATACAACTCAACACCAGAAAAGCAAACAACCCAATCAAAAAGTGGGAAAAAGACCTAAACAGACATTTCTCCAAAGACATACAGATCGTTAAAAAACTGATAAAAAGATGCACAACACTGTTCATTATTAGAGAAATGCAAATAAAACTACAGTGAGATATCACCTTACACCAGTCAGAATGACCATTATCAAAAAGTCTACAAACAATAAATGCTGGAGAGGGTGTGGAGAAAAGGGAACACTCTTGCACTGTTGGTGGGAATGTAAACTGATACAGCCCCTATGGAAAATGGTATGGAGATTTCTTAAAAAAAAAAAAAAAAAAAAACTAGGGATAAAATCACCATATGACCCAGCAATCCCACTCCTGGGCATATACCCTGAGGAAACCAAAATTGAAAGAGACACATGTATCCCATTGTTCATTGCAGCACTATTTACAATAGCTGGAACATGGACACAACCTAGATGTCCATCAACCGATGAATGGAAGTTATGATACATATACACAATGGAATATTCAGTTCAGTTGCTCAGTCATGTCCGACTCTTTGTGACCCCATGAATTGCAGCATGCCAGGCCTCCCTGTCCATCACTAACTCTCGGAGTTCACTCAGACTCACGTCCATCGGGTCCGTGATGCCATCCAGCCATCTAATCCTCGGTTGTCCCCTTCTCCTCCTGCCCCCAATCCCTCTCAGTATCAGAGTCTTTTCCAATGAGTCAACTCTTCGCATGAGGTGGCCAAAGTACTGGAGTTTCAGCTTTAGCATCATTCCTTCCAAAGAAATCCCAGGGTTGATCTCCTTCAGAATGGACTGGTTGGATCTCCTTGCAGTCCAAGGGACTCTCAAGAGTCTTCTCCAACACCACAGTTCAAAAACATCAATTCTTTGGCGCTCAGCCTTCTTCACAATCCAACTCTCATATCCATACATGACCACAGGAAAAACCATAGCCTTGACTAGACTCAGCCATAAAAAGGAATGCATTTGCATCAGTTCTAATGAGGTGGATGAACCTAGAACCTATTATACCGAGTAAGTCAGAAAGAAAACAATAAATATTGTGTTATAATGTGTATATATGGAAAATGGTACTGAATCTAAAAAACGGTACTGAATCTAGAAAAATGGTACTGAAGAATTTATTTACAGGGCAACAATGGAGAAACAGATAATAGATTTATGGACATAGGGAGAGGGAAGGAGAGGGTGAAATGTATGGAAAGAGTAACATGGAAACTTAGGTTACCATATGTAAAATAGATCACCAACAGGAATTTGCTGTATTCACTGTTTACAATAGACAGAATATGGAAGCAACCTAGATGTCCATCGACAGATGAATGGATAAAGAAGTTGTTGTATGTATACATAATGGAATATTACTCCACCATAAAAAGGAATGTATTTCAGTCAGTTCTAAAGGGGAGGATGAACCTAGAGCCTATTATACAGAGTGAAGTAAGTCAGAAAGAGAAAGAGAAATATCATATACTAATGTATATATACTGAATCTAGAAAGATGGTACCGAATATTTTATTTGCAGGGCAGCAGTGGAGAAACAGACATAGAGAACAGGCTTATGGAGACAGGGGGAGGGGAGGAGAGGATGAGCTGAATGGAGAGAGTAACAGGGAAGCTGACATTAACACATGTAAAATAGACAGCCAACAGACTTGCTATGCGCCTCAGGAAACTCAAGCAGGATCTCTGCATCAACCTAGAGGGGTGGGTGGGGAGGGAGATGGGAGGAAGGTTGAAAAGGGAGGAGATATATGTATACCTATGGCTGAATCATGTTGAGGTTTGACAGAAAACAGCAAAATTCTGTAAAGCAATTATCCTTCAATAAAAAATTAATTAAAAAAACCTTTGGATACTACATTAATTTATTATAACTATTTGTCTAAAACGGTGCTTGAAACTGTTAACAGTGGATATGTGGGAAGAGAAAGTTTTATTTTCCCATATATACTCTTACATACTATTAGAATTATTTTTACCTATGAATTTCTTGTTTTTATTAAGAAAAACTGGGGGCTATATGTTTTTCTCCAAATCTTCACATGTGCTTAACTGTGGCCACATGAAACAGAATTATTATTGCAGCTGCTCACTATTTACTTAATGAACTAGCACAGTCCATGCGTTTCTGGCTTTTCCATCCTTGGGTTTGTTTGTAATCCGTCCCTCCCCCGTGGGCTGGGGACTCAATTTGGACAATCTACCTGCCTATTGTCTGGCACTTCTCTGAGTCCAATTCTGGCCCTTTAACTCCTCACACTAATACCTATTGTGAGTCAATAGTGGATCAACTGCAGTTCCCCATTCAGGTCCTAGAATCCCAGCTCTCCAAGTCCTGCTTGACATGTATGTGACTAAGATTGAGAGGGTAACAGGCAGGAAGGCCAGGGGTCTCCAAATGGAGCAAATAAACAACAGACAAAGGATTAATTTCCAAAATATACAAGCAGCTCAAATAACTCAATACCAGAAAAACAAACGACCCAATCAAAAAGTGGCAAAAAGAGCTAAACAGACATTTCTCCAGAGAAGACATACAGATGGCTAACAAACACATGAAAAGATGCTCAACACTGCTTGTTATTAGAGAAATGCAAATCAAAACTACAATGAAATATCATCTCACACTAGTCAGAATGGCCTTCATCAAAAAGTCTACAAACAACAAATGCTGGAGAGAATGTGGAAAAAAGGGAACCCTCTTACACTATTGGTGGGAATGTAAATTGATACAGCCACCCTGGAAGACAGCATGGAGAGTTCTTAAAACACTAGGACCAAAACCCCCATATGACCCAGTAATCCCACTCCTGGGCATATACCCAGAGGAAAGCGAAACGGAAAAGACACATGTACCCCCAATGTTCACTGCAGCACTGTTTACAATAGACAGAATATGGAAGCAACCTAGATGTCCATCGACAGATGAATGGATAAAGAAGTTGTTGTATGTATACATAATGGAATATTACTCCACCATAAAAAGGAATGTATTTCAGTCAGTTCTAAAGGGGAGGATGAACCTAGAGCCTATTATACAGAGTGAAGTAAGTCAGAAAGAGAAAGAGAAATATCATATACTAATGTATATATACTGAATCTAGAAAGATGGTACCGAATATTTTATTTGCAGGGCAGCAGTGGAGAAACAGACATAGAGAACAGGCTTATGGAGACAGGGGGAGGGGAGGAGAGGATGAGCTGAATGGAGAGAGTAACAGGGAAGCTGACATTAACACATGTAAAATAGACAGCCAACAGACTTGCTATGCGCCTCAGGAAACTCAAGCAGGATCTCTGCATCAACCTAGAGGGGTGGGTGGGGAGGGAGATGGGAGGAAGGTTGAAAAGGGAGGAGATATATGTATACCTATGGCTGAATCATGTTGAGGTTTGACAGAAAACAGCAAAATTCTGTAAAGCAATTATCCTTCAATAAAAAATTAATTAAAAAAACCTTTGGATACTACATTAATTTATTATAACTATTTGTCTAAAACGGTGCTTGAAACTGTTAACAGTGGATATGTGGGAAGAGAAAGTTTTATTTTCCCATATATACTCTTACATACTATTAGAATTATTTTTACCTATGAATTTCTTGTTTTTATTAAGAAAAACTGGGGGCTATATGTTTTTCTCCAAATCTTCACATGTGCTTAACTGTGGCCACATGAAACAGAATTATTACTGCAGCTGCTCACTATTTACTTAATGAACTAGCACAGTCCATGCGTTTCTGGCTTTTCCATCCTTGGGTTTGTTTGTAATCCGTCCCTCCCCCGTGGGCTGGGGACTCAATTTGGACAATCTACCTGCCTATTGTCTGGCACTTCTCTGAGTCCAATTCTGGCCCTTTAACTCCTCACACTAATACCTATTGTGAGTCAACAGTGGATCAACTGCAGTTCCCCATTCAGGTCCTAGAATCCCAGCTCTCCAAGTCCTGCTTGACATGTATGTGACTAAGATTGAGAGGGTAACAGGCAGGAAGGCCAGGGGTCTCCAAATGGAGCAAATAGCCTGCAAGTGTCAGACATTTTTATCTCTCTCAGCGGCAGGAGGAAACTAGGGATATTTTTTTCTTCTCTATACAAATTTAAAAGGAGGTTTCTATTAAAATACTGTGTTGCCATAATGACACCTGGTTTCACCTGAAGTTAACTATTCTCAAACCTTGAGATAACCAATGCATTTTTCTTATGGAAATGTCTGTCTTAAGCTATGCTAATGTGCTATGCATTTACACCAAACTCTATCTTCAAGTTGGTTCCACCTAATGGCTCAGACCTACTTGACAAACCAGTATGTTATACTCAGATATGGTTTCCCTAATGTATGTAAACAAAACTATTTGTATGGTAATCTGTCCTTCTACAAGATTCAAGTTAATCATTTTATGGCCCAGGATGAATCATCTGGTGCCAAGATTATCCCATAATACATCTTACGGGTGAGGGGCCAGTACCATTCTGAGTTTTAAGACATTCCTTTCTTTCATTAACAGACTGTTAGTGACTATGTAACATCCAGCTGAAGACTAGCAGGAGGGTACTCCTTCTGCCCCCTTCTGATGCCTATGTCAGAAGCTTTCTCTATCCCCTTTATACTTGAATAAAACTTTATCATACAAAAGCTCTGAGTGATCCAAGCCTTGTCTCTGGCCCTGGATTGAATTCTTCTCCTCCGGAGGCCAAGAATCCTGGCATCTTTTCGTTCAGCAACAACCTTTTAAGATCATCCAGCTAATTCCTGCTGATGAAGACTTTGGATTACAATTTGGCTCCCCAAATAGAGTTTTTCTATGGAAAAAAGACTATCAGCTTGTTATTTGAACTCTTAATGAGTTGAATGGGAGTATCCTGACTCATATGTCTGACTCAGGAGTCTGGCTAATGTGAGTCTGTCTTCAGGCAAATGATCCACTTTTACTTTCTAGATACTGAAGTTGAAAACAAGACCATGGGATGAGGCTAAATTACTGAGGTAAATATCGTCTTCTTTTTAGATTTCTCTTCAGCCTCTCCAGCAATATCCTTATCTCACTGCTCACCTTCATTCTACAATAGCACTAAGAATTTTAAGGAGGGGATTTGTCTTTGTGAAAAGACAGAATTTTGTGGATGTGATCAATTAGACTCAATAAGATACCAAAATTCTTAATAGGAAAACAAGTAAAACGCACAATTCACCAATGGGGTTTTGATACAGATTTTCCCAGCATTCTCCTTCATTATCAGAAGTTAGCACCAGAAATATCAGAGAGATGGCTGCTGCGGTAGAATAGAAGGAAATGTGGTGATCACCCACTCACATGGGGTGACAGCCTTTCAGCTATCAGATTATCACTCTGCTCCTAAAAAGGGAAATTCTTTCATCTACATTCCTTCTCAGAGAATCAGCTTCAACCTGATAACAGGAACTGGAGGGGCAATGCTGGGCAGCAAAAAGATTGACTACTTCAGAGTATCTGAGTAATGAGGAAGGAAGATGCCTGGTGCTACACAAACCAGGCCAGGGCAGTTGTTAATTCTCAAGATTTAATGTTCAGTGACTTTCCCCCTTGAAATGAATACATTCTGGGGTTAATCATTGTTCATGTTGCCTTTAGGAAACACTGGAATAGTAGCAGTTTCTAGTGAACTGCTGGCTTGATCCCTGGATGGGGAAGATCCCCTGGAAGAGGGCATGGCAACCACTTCAGTATTCTTGCCTGGAGGATCCCAAGGAGAGAGGAGCCTGGCAGGCTACAGTCCATAGGGTTGCAGAGTCAGACATGACTGAAGCAACTTAGCACATCCACACACACACATGCACGAAGATCCTTATAAGATCTTTATCTTGGAAAAAGAAAAAAAGCAAGGCTAGGGATGAGTAACAGACACAGGGAGAGAAAAAGAGAGACTGATTCTAGAGGAAAACAAATTATTCCTTGAGAAGATAAGGTAAAATAAGTAATTTAGAACAATTATCTAAGCAGTTTACTTCCCTAGGAGTATACTTTTTATCTCAACCACCTAGAAAGCTTTTTCTAAAATATATGGGTCTTTATATCTTCTCTACAGTTTCTGACTCAAGGGATCTGGGGTTGGTCTTGAAGATCTGTGGATTTACGAAGATTTTTCCTGGTGATTCCTCTAGGCATCTGAGGCTGAAAACCACTCCTTTTGTGATGAATGCCCTCATATATGACATGTCAGTCTCCCTAGCTACAATCTGCTTTTTGCTCTGAACTTTAAAACTTTAGATTTCTTTTCACTTTCTTCTCCTGCATTCACGGCAAAGAGGTTCAAATTCTATCAGGTTACTCCTAGTTTAATTAGATTCCCTGGCTCAAAACATCATGATCCTAAATAAATAAAGAAGGAAAGAAAGAAGGAAAGAAATTTAAGTATGAATCGTCACTAAACTCTGCAAAACTGCAGCCACAGTGCCACCTGCTGTAAGTTATGAAACTCTGGCGGGTGAATTACATCCCTGGGAAAACCTGCAGTGTTCCTTGAGACCCAAAGAAGGGACCTGAAACAACAAAGGAGATGAAAACTCAGGGCGACACAAATAAAGCAGGATGTGAGTGAGGAAAACCTATCTCAGATGAGAATGCTAGACTCTACCTGTTGAAAAAGAAATGCGAAGGAGACTGGCGTAAAGAAAGGATTCTCTAGGGGAATTACAATAATTAAATCCAACCACTTCCTACTCCGTAATTTTGTCTTGTAGATATTTGGTTTTACTAAGCCTCCACTTTTAATAAACTCTATGGCTGGTGGCTTCTTCAAAATCTATCTGCACAAGCATGTAAGAGGCAAATTAAAAGGGGTTTTCAGATCTAAAGAGTTTCCCTCTTAGCTCAGCTGGTAAAGAATTCACCTGTAATGCAGGAGACCCTGGTGTGATTCCTGGGTTGGGAAGATCCCCTAGGGAAGGGAACGGCCCTGGAAAATGGAATGGGCCTGGACAAGGGAACGGCTACTCACTCCAGTATTCTTGCCTGGAGAAGCCCAGGGACAGCTGAGCCGGGCAGGTTACAGCCCATGGGGTTGCAAAGAGTCAGACACAACTGAGCGACTTTCACTTTTCAGATCTAAAACTGAAAGGTTACTCTAGATAATGTGGCCTCTGACACAACAGTTATGAAGTCCAATCAGCTGGTTTTGAACGTGTGCATAACTACTCAGACTCTTGCCTGGTTCAACTGATTGCCAGCAGTACGTAGTTACAAGACAGGTAGGAACTGAGGTATGGTTTGTATCTTGGAACTGAGTTTTCTTCTGTAAGAAAGAAACACCTACAATGAAAACTATGAGGCCTCCAACCTCGCCTCAGTCAAACGCAAGGTGCATTTACTGTTATGTGTAGACAGAGAAATACCTACAACAGAGTTGGTCAGCGGCAGTCTACATGGACAGAAACTCTTCAAAATGAACAAAATCCTGGCTGTAGCTCAGTTCCGAGCCCAAGTCTATTTCCTCATCTGCAGGTGAGGCAAACTCCTGTACCTTCTTTATACATATATCATGCCACTGGGTAAAATCAGTCAGATAAAGGCAGTGGTCTTCCTAACCCACCTCTTGTTCAAATAATGCATGGATTCTTCTCATGAGTCCACTGACAAAATTTACAAAAGCAATGGAAATTCATTCTGAGAGCAAAATTCAAAATGTAGTCATCTAAGGATACCATTAGCACAACTTGAACAGAGTCAGATATGACTCTGACAAGGAGAGTCCAGGATATTTGCAGCAGGGGTGGGAGGTAGTCTTGCTGTGGTGGGAGAGGGGATCTAAGTCACATATTGTTCCCACTCTGTGACATGGCCACTGCATATCCCCGTCTGAAACCATTCCTCCTTTCCATCAAGCTTGAGGGGTTCGCCGAGCATCACACCCGCTGAGACTGAATGACTCCAGAAAACCTTTATGACCCGAGGCTTGTGAATTTTGAGTTTTAAAACCACTGTGGTGTTTCTCTTGGAATATTAATGAATGTCTCCTGGGTCAGTGTAGGCACAAATGCCTGCCCTTGATACTTATCCTCTGTGTCGTGTTGCCTCTGGGCAGCCACTACCCCAAGTCTTCAGGGTCATGGGATACAGACAACAATATGGTTTTAAAGGCAGCACACAGAAGAGGAGTTGAAGGATTTCTAAAGTACTTTCCTCCCTGGGCTTGGAATGGCAGGGTAGGGATGTGGAGAAGCAGGAAGGAGGTATTAGGGACTCTGGTGAAGGTTATTACTAGTGACTAGGCAGTCTACCAGCGCCTAAGTTTTCTCTCTCCTTTATCTGTGTCTCTAATTCCTATAAGAACCCTTGTTAACAGATTCTTATGTATCCTTCCAGAAAAATCATATACACAGTCCAACATATCTAATATATACATTTGTGTGAGTGTGTGATGTTGTATCTTAGGATTCTATCACAATACTGTTCAGGATCTTGCTTTTTTCCCCCACTTAAGTATAATTTGTACATCTTTGCATATTAGCATATTCAAATTTATCTATTATTTGAAAAAGCTACATACTTTTCCATTAATGGATCTACCATAATATACTTAATTAGGACCCTACAGATGATAATTTATATTATTTTCAATTTGTGATAGCAACTAATATCCTTGGATATACAGAGACATATTTATGAATGAAATTAGATCAGTTAATAGCAGTGGGACATAAGTATAAGTCAAAGATGAATACACTTACAAATCTGATAGTCCTTATAAAATTTCTCTAAAATTGTTAATTTAACTTCCTACTAGAAGGCAATGGCAATCCACTCCAGTACTCTTGTCTGGAAAATCCCATGGACAGAGGAGCCTGGTGGGCTGCAGTCCATGGGGTCGCTGAGCAACTTCCCTTTCACTTTTCACTTTCCTGCATTGGAGAAGGGAATGGCAGCCCACTCCCGTGTTCTTGCCTGGAGAATCCCAGGGACGGGGGAGCCTGGTGGGCTGCCGTCTATGGGGTCACACAGAGTTGGACACGACTGAAGAGACTCAGCAGCAGCAGCAGCAGTGTTCATGAAGACGCCAGTTTTTCAATCAATTCAATAACTCTAGGTATTAACAGTCTTCAGGTGGCAACTGATTGATTTGCATTCTTAAACTTTTCATAGAGCTGAGCATCTTTCCGTATTTACAACCCCACTTTATTTTACAGTGAATTATCTGGTCATATAATTTGCTTGTTTTTCTTCTTCTGGATGTGATTAAGACTTTATAAATTAAGGAAACTGGCTCTTTGTTAGAGTGTTGTATTTTTCTTAGCTTGTCATCTGCCTTTGAAAAGAAACAACTGTAAGGAAAATCTGAAAGTAATTTTCTATACTTGCATGAGTCCTAGGTTTTATGTCATACAAATGCCTTTCCCCCTTAAAAAATTGTTTTTATTTCAAAAGTCAAATTCTGTTTTAACTTTCATTCATTTTTTTTCTTTCTTTTGCATCGAAGTTTACTTATTGATATTTCATTTGGGATTTATTTTGATGTAAAGAATTTGGCTGGCATTCATTTTATCAATTTTCCCCCAAAAGCATGTCCATGGTACTTACTTACTTCTATCATTTATTGAATTATTTTTCATTTTATAATTTCTAAAGCCACTTTTATCATTCTTTAAATTTCCATGTGTATCTAAATCTATTTGTAGACTATTCCATTGTTCTGTCATTCACTAGTAAGAAAATTGTCTTCATACTAGTAAAGTAATGCTTAAAATTCTCCAAGCCAGGCTTTAGCAATACGTGCACCATGAACTTCCAGATGTTCAAGCTGGTTTTAGAAAAGGCAGAGGAACCAGAGATCAAATTGCCAGCATCCGCTGGATCATCAAAAAAGCAAGAGAGTTCCAGAAAAACATCTATTTCTGCTTTTTTGACTATGCCAAAGCCTTTGACTGTGTGGATCACAATAAACTGTGGAAAATTCTGAAAGAAATGGGAATATCAGACCACCTGACCTGTCTCTTGAGAAAGCTGTATGCAGGTCAGGAAACAACAGTTAGAACTAGACATGGAACAACAGACTGGTTCCAAATAGGAAAAGGAGTACGTCAAGGCTGTATATTGTCACCCTGCTAATTTAACTTATATGCAGAGTACATCATGAGAAACACTGGGCTGGAAGAAGCACAAGCTGGAATCAAGATTGCCGGGAGAAATACCAGTAACCTCAGATATGCAGCTGACACCACCTTTATGGCAGAAAGTGAAGAAGAACTAAAGAGTCTCTTGATGAAAGTGAAAGAGGAGAGTGAAAAAGTTGGCTTAAAGCTCAACATTCAGAAAACGAAGATCATGGCATCTAGTCCCATCACTTCATGGCAAATAGATGGGGAAACAGTGGAAACAATGGCTGACTTTTGGCAGAAGGCAAAATCACTGCAGATGGTGACTGCAGCCATGAAATTAAAATACACTTACTCCTTGGAAGGAAAGTTATAAAGAATCTAGATAGCATATTCAAAAGCAGAGACATTACTTTGCCAACAAAG
>SJYC01108481.1:0-34199 GCA_006408675.1 Madoqua kirkii
GAAGAACTAAAGAGCCTCTTGATGAAAGTGAAAGAAGAGAGTGAAAAAGTTGGCTTAAAGCTCAACATTCAGAAAACGAAGATCATGGCATCTGGTCCCATCACTTCATGGCAAATAGATGGGGAAACAGTGGAAACAATGGCTGACTTTATTTTGGGGCGGCTCCAAAATCACTGCAGATGGTGACTGCAGCCATAAAATTAAAAGATGCTTACTCCTTGGGAGGCAAGTTATGACCAACTTAGGCAGCATATTCAAAAGCAGAGACATTACTTTGCCAACAAGTGTCTGTCTAGTCAAGGCTATGGTTTTTCCAGTGGTCATGTATAGATGTGAGAGTTGGACTATAAAGAAAGCTGAGCACTGAAGAATTGATGCTTTTGATCTGTGGTGCTGGAGAAGACTCTTGAGAGACCCTTGGACTGCAAGGAGATTCAATCAATCCATCCTAAAGATCAGTTCTGGGTGTTCATTGGGAGGACTGATCTTGCAGCTGAAACTCCAATCCTTTGGCCACCTGATAGGAAGAGCCGACTCATTTGAAAAGACCCTGATGCTGGGAAAGATTGAAGGCAGGAGGAGAAGGAGATGACAGAGGAGGAGATATTTGGATGGCACCATTGACTCAACAGACATGCATTTGAGCAAACTCTGCGAGATCGTGAAGGACAGGGAAGCCTGGGGTGTTGTAGTTCACAAGGTCATGAAGAGTTGGACATGACTTAGAGACTGAAAAACAAAATGAGGCAACATTTCAGAATGAAATAAATCTTCTCCAAAAGTACATCAGTTCAGATATGAAACAAATACATGGATGCAGATTCAACAGTGGAGGCCTGTTGGGCAACAGCCTGACACTATTTCCCTCCCAAGTTTTTGCCCTGAATTCCTGTGAAGGGCTCCCCTAAAATTCCCTTCCATTCCACTTCCTCCCTTCACAGAGACAGCCGCTGGGGCCATGACAAACTCAAGAGTCAGAGTCAGGAGACTGAAGCTGGGAGAACCCAGGCACTGGCAGAGCGAGGCTGGACTCGTAACCTGAAGGAAAGCTCAAACTCCCAATCTTTATGCTGAAAAATCCAGGGCACTCGATAAACATCAGCTTGATGCACATTTAGCAAAGCGGGATGAAACTGATTTTCTACTGTGGGCCCTGGAGGATTCAGAGACTAAGAGGCATCTTTTAAATCAGGAGAATATCCTTTTGCTGAAAATATTTGAGTATTTCTTCCTCTTACAGTACCATTTACACCAGCGGTCCCCAACCTCTGTGATCTAATGCCTGGTGATCTGAGGTGGAGCTGATGTAATAATAAAAGAAATAAAGTGCACAATAAATGAAATACTCTTGAACCATCCTGAAACTATTCCCCTTCCATGGAAAAATTGTCTTCCAGGAAACCGACCCCTGGTGCAAAAAATGTTGGGGACAGCTGATACACCATCATCATAGCATTAAGATCTGGTGTTTCCAGCAATGTGTTTTCACTATTATACATCTATACAGAGTTCAGATGGGATTTGAAATCAGGCAGAACATCTGTGCAGACTTCACTCTATCAACCTCTTGCTCAGGTCCATGTATGTATTAACAGTTATAGAAAAAGTAACTTAAATAATGGATGAGCTCTTTCCACTTCTCATAGACAGAGAGATTTAAGCAACTGAAGAAAAGACAATTGTATTTATCTAAGTACTCACATATAATATGTGGCAAAGAGGAATAAATGGAAAATAATAGGAACACATGAGATATTTTAATTTATCCAGTGTTCTTTTTCTTTTTGCAGTGGACTTAAGAAACTGAAATGCGCAAGTCAAAGCAGACAGTTTTAAGTCCTATGATATTTGGACATGTAACGATTTTAGTCAGATAAAAATTTAAATTTCTTGTTTTGGAAAGAGATAAGACAATGGGATAAAGAGAAGAGACACTCCTGTCCTCCAAGAATGAATTTTAAAACGGTGCTTCATTTGCTTATTGAACCTTCAAGATTTGATTCATGCTATGGAACTGGCACAAATAAACACTAAATGAGGTATTTTCAAATAAATGTAACGTTGAAAGCTCTGGTCGAGGGAACTATACTGTAAATCATTTCGTAAATCTCCTTTCTCTGAAACTTTGGACTTTATGCTTTTATTGGCTTTTTCTTGCCAGTTTTTAGTTTCCTTCACTGAGTCATTATAACTGTTCAAAAGAAAGCTAGAATTCATGCAAAAGCATATAAAAGAAGACTCGATTAGTTTTGAAATTATAGACACTCCAGGAAACAGTGAAGTTAGCACACCTGGTATAAAACATACATGGAGCACTTTCATATTTAATGAAAAATATATTCCACCGAGTGTTAACCCTGAACAACATGACCTAGAAATCCATTAATAGTTTTGTGGCTTATTGGAAGACTGAGATTTTACTATTCCCACTCTAGCTGAGCATTATATGAAAATGCTTATAAATCTCAACAACTCACCCTGAAGTCTGCCAAATTACTCCCCCCTCCCCATCAGTGGAACGTACCATCACATGAAAATACAAAAATTTCAGCAATATCTACAGAGACACTCCAAATTACTCAGGCATTAATCATCTAATATGCGATGGGTCTATGACCAAGATGGGAAGAGTCCCTGAAAGGGACAAAATATTTATTTAAAGGGCCAGTGGATCACAGGATGCATTGTGGGTTTGTAATATGTTCAGTAAACTGTTATGTTCTCGCTTCAGGGAGAGAGAAGTCCGCTATTTCCTCTGAACTGAATTTTGGTTGTTCAACAAAACCAAGTATTATCCTATACGAAGAAATAAGCTCACAAATAGTGATACAGACTGTGGGTTTCTCCCTCCTCCCTGTGAAACTTCTCTGGAATTTCCTGCCTCTCTTTTATGCAAGAGATTTCTTTTTTCCATCCTTCTGAGGCTGATTGGCTTGTATCATTGTGAAACATAGATTTTTCTTTCAAAATATCAGATTGAAAAATTCTCAGCCTGGCGTTGTCTCATAAAGATTATGCTCTGATTAAAACCAGACCTGGCTTGTAGATCTGCTTTCATTTTTTTCCCCTGAAACACAAACAAGAGAAATTTTAATAAAAACATTCCACTTCCCACCAGAGACGCTGGGAATGGTAATCCAGGTATTACCCTATCTGCAAATATGCATCCAACACACAGGGCCTGCATGGAAGTATTTTAAAGGCTTAACCCAAGATTTTCATATTAAGAATGGAATGTAGTATCTTTTGATTCCTTAAATCCCCAATTTTGAAGAAAGGCACCTTTTAAAATGATCTGAGCGAGGGCCTGGGACTGTTAACAGGTATTCTTAACAATATAATGAACTCACCTGTTTCCTTTTCCCAGTGCTTTTTAAAGTGAGGAGACAGAACCCAAAGATGCCTGAGAAAAGATGTTCACTGCAGCGTTGTTTATAACAGCTGCCAGCTGCATGTAGTCTGACTATCTATCAAAGCTGACTTGGGGGATGCTAATGGAGGGGCTAAGAGCAGAAGCCCTGGAAACCAGCTCTGCCTGCTTATGGATTCTGGTGCCACTACTTACTAATCCTGTGACCTTGGACAAGTTACTTAAACCTTAGTTTTCTCCTCGTAAAACTGGGATAATAACAGTAGCTAATTATTAAGGTTGAAGTGAAGCCTGAGATAATAGTTGCTAGTATCTGTAGGACCTACAGCAGTGTGTGGTACATAATAGGTTCTCAAAAAATATGTATTGAATAAATACAAAGAGGTTGCAAGAGTGCCCAGTGAATAGTGGGCACTCAACTGGTGGCTATTATGTGGTATGTCCATACAATGGCATAGTAGGCAGTAATTTAAAAACATTATGTATCACTATGTAAAAATAAAATTTAAGATTTAAAATATGATATAAATAAAGAAGTATGGCTCAGTGGTAAAGAATCTGCCTCCGAAGCAGGAGATGCAGGTTTGATCCCTAGATGGCGAAGAGCCCCTGGAGGAGAAAATGGCAACCCACTCCAATATTCTTGTCTGGGAAATCCCAGGGACAGAGGAGCCTGGTGGGCTACAGTCCATGGGGTCTCAAAGAGTCAGACACAACTTAGAGACTAAACAACAAATAGGATGCTACACTTTCTCTAAGAAAATGGCCGGCACGTATATGTGGGCTTTGCTGGTGGCTCAGATGGTAAAGAATCTGCACATCAGTTCAGTTCAGTCACTCAGTCATGTCCGACTCTTTGTAACCCTGTGGAGTGCAGCACGCCAGGCCTCCCTGTCCATCACCAACTCCCGGAATTTACCCAAACTCATGTCCATTGAGTTGGTGATGTCATCCAACCATCTCATCCTCTGTCATCCCCTTCTCCTCCCACCTTCAATCTTTCCCAGCATCAGGGTCTTTTCCAATGAGTCAGTTCTTCATTTCAGGTGGCCAAAGGATTGGAGTTTCAGCTTCAACATCAGGCCTTCCAAAGAACACTCAGGACTGATTTCCTTTAGGATGGACTGGTTGGATCTCCTTGCAGTCCAAGGGACTCTCAAGAGTCTTCTCCAACACCACAGTTCAAAAGCATCAATTTTGTGGTGCTCAGCTTTCTTTATAGTCCAACTCTCACATCCATACATGACTACTGGAAAACCCATAGCCTTGACTAAATGGACCTTTGTTGGCAAAGTAATGTCTCTGCTTTTTAATATGCTGCCTAGGTTGGTCATAACTTTCCTTCCAAGGAGTTCAGTTCAGTTTAGTCGCTCAGTCAAGTCTGACTCTTTGCGACACCATGAGTCGCAGCACACCAGGCCTCCCTATCCATCACCAACTCCCAGAGTTCATTCAGACTCATGTCCATCGAGTCAGTAATGCCATCCAGCCATCTCATCCTCTGTCATCCCCTTCTCCTCCTGCCCCCTATCCCTCCCAGCATCAGAGTTTTTTCCAATGAGTCAACTCTTTGCATGAGGTGGCCAAAGTACTGGAGTTTCACCTTTAGCATCATTCTCTCCAAAGAAATCCCTGGGCTGATCTCCTTCAGAATGGACTGGTTGGACCTCCTTGCAGTCCAAGGGACTCTCAAGAGTCTTCTCCAACACCACAGTCCAAAAGCATCAATTCTTTGGCACTCAGCTTTCTTCACAGTCCTACTCTCACATCCATAAATGACTAGTGGAAAAACCATAGCCTTAACTAGATTTACTTTTGTTGGCAAAGTAATATCTCTGCTTTTCAATATGCTATCTAGGTTGGTCACAACTTTTCTTTTAAGGAGTAAGCTCATGGCTGAAATCACAATCTACAGTGATTTTGGAGCCCCCCCCAAATAAAGTCTGACACTGTTTCCACCATTTCCCCATCTATTTCCCATGAAGTGATGGGACCAGATGCCATGATCTTAGTTTTCTGAATGTTGAGCTTTAAGCCAACTTTTTCACTCTCCTCTTTCACTTTCATCAGGAGGCTTTTTAGCTCCTCTTCACTTTCTGCCATAAGGGTGGTGTCATCCACATATCTGAGGTTATTGATATTTCTCCCAGCAATCTTGATTCCACCTTGTGCTTCTTCCAGCCCAGCGTTTCTCATGATGTACTCTGCATAGAAGTTAAATAAGCAGGGTGACAATATACAGCCTTGACGTACTCCTTTTCCTATTTGGAACCAGTCTATTGTTCCATGTCCAGTTCTAACTGTTGCTTCTGACCTGCATATAGGTTTCTCAAGAGGCAGGTCAGGTACTCTGGTATTCCTATCTCTTTCAGAATTTTCCACAGTTTATTGTGATCCACACAGTCAAAGGGAGGAGGGGCCAGGCCATCATACCGCCGTTCATCCGGTATGCTGACTGGTCCTCAAAGGAAGTGGACCTGGGGTGAGGCAGTTCTCTTCAGCAGAGGCAATCCCTGAGGAGAGTGATGGTAAGGGACTTCTGGCACGTTTTCAGCAGCTGGGGGACAAGTTTCTCCTTCTTGAAAGGGGGATCGGACAGCACAGAGCAGTATCCACAACACTAGCTCTTTCTTCAATAAGTGAATGACACAGAAGACAGGGATTTAATTTCCAGTCGCAGTAGTTTGTGGTGACTTACGGGGTACCTGAGGGCTAGTGTACTTCACACTCCACACCACCCTGCCAAAAGTACCAGCAGTTTTAACAGTTGATTGAGGGATGGTCTAAGGGGTGCTTCTCAGAGAAACTTGTGTGTACTCACTGCCTTGAGAGGTTACTCAATAATTGTTTATTATAGACCAATAATTCAGACACATGTGAATTAATTAGGGGAGAATAAGACACTGAAACTGTCCAGTTTTCCTATCTTAGCCCTTGTTAATATCAGCATGATGGACCTCCCTGGCTGTCCAGTGGTTAAGACACGGCACTCCCAAGGCAGAGGGCCCAGGTTCGACCCCTGGGTGGGGAACTAAGATCCTGCATGCTGCACAGCATGGCCAAAGTAAATAAACAGCAGCATGAGTTTGGGATAGAGTCTCTGGACGGCCAAAGGAGCATGCAGAGTAGTGTTCACCAAAATGGGATACAGGTGCTCCAGGGGGTACAAAAGACCCTGGCCTTCTCTTCATAGTAGGGACATTTGTTATCCAGAGGAATTTTGAGAAGTTTTACAGATACCTACTTTTGTCTTTTAAAAAGGAAAAGCAAAGAAGAAGAAAAGATTTCCTCAATATTTAATAAACAGACAGAGATTGGCCCCTGATTCAGTTTACAAGCTAGACTGCTTCATTTCTAGCCCATTAGAAAACAATACAGTATTGTAAAGTAGAATAAAGTATTAAAAAAAAAATAAAAAAGAAAAAAAAAAAAACCCAGAGCCCTAATTCCACAGTAGGAAAATAAGGGCAAAGCTGTTTTTGCTTTCAGCAGCTTATAACACTTGCAGTGGGCTCCTCAATGAACTGGAATGCCAAAAAATATCATTTATGATGCTGAAGCTGAAACTCCAGTACTTTGGGCACCTCATGTGAAGAACTGACTCATTGGAAAAGACTCTGATGCTGGGAGGGATTGGGGACAGGAGGAGAAGGGGATGACAGAGGATGAGATGGCTGGATGGCATCACCGACTTGATGGACGTGAGTGTGAGTGAACTCCAGGAGTTGGTAATGGACAGGGAGGCCTGGCAAGCTGCGATTCATGGGGTCGCAAAGAGTCAGACGCGACTGAGTGACTGAACTGAACTGAACTGACTGAAACAAATCTTCACAAAATTATGATATGGCATTGGCTGCTGTTTTCGTGACATGGTACCCTGGATGGGATCCTGGAGCAGAAAAGGGCGCTGAAGGAAGAACCTGAGAAATTTAAATAAAGTCTGTAGCTGATAATACTTCATTAATGCTAATGTTTTAGTTTTGATGAATTTACTCTGTTTATATTAGATGTTCACACTAAGGGAAGCTGCATGAAGGGTAATGGGAATTCTTCATTCTATCTTAGGGATCCTTCTGTAATTCTAAAATTCTTTTAAAAAGTTATTACACAAAAGCTATTTGAAGTATAGCTTTTTACATCTATTATTGTTAACAGTAAATAATGACCTACATGGACAGCATTCCTTAATGCGGGAGACCTGGGTTCTATCACTCAGTCAGGAAGATCCTCTGGAGAAGGGAATGCCAACCCATTCTATTATTCTTGCTTGGAGAATTCCATGGACAGAGGAGCCCGGAGGGCTACAGTCCATGGGGTTGCAAAGAGTCAGACACAACTGAGCAACAAACATTTGCTATAGTAGAAGATGATAAAAACAAAATTATCATGGTTAGCAAACTACCTGAAATGAAAATGTCAGAATAATTAAAAACAACAACAACAACAAAAAACAACCAAGTTTCTGGTTTTGTTTGAAGTGTAGAATTGTGTGATTCTCCATCCAGGGTTTTAAATGATGTCCTGATTTTTTATACATATTTAGAAGCTACTTTTGAGATTTCTTACCTAATAGCAAATATGCCATTGGAGAAACTGCAATAGAGAAATAATTTACATAAAGCAATGATGAAAAATGAAATCATTCTCTTTAGTTGGAAAATCCTTTAGAAGACAGAAGCAAAGTGTTAGGAAGAAAACTACAAACAGTGGGCTGACTGCCGAAAGAATGAAGGTGGAGAGATTTCTAACGAGTCCATAACTGAGCTGCTGGCTTGTTTCTAATCAAAATTTTTAAATCTTATTTCAACTTTTTTCCTTTTAAAATTTTGTCTTAGTATTAGAAGTATATTCATAATGTGTTCATACTAAAATATAACATATATATAGATATAGATATTAATATTAAATATTTTAAAAGTGCAAATACTGGAAGCACATGCTCAAAAGGGTTTTACTAATAGGGGTGCGTGATTTACAGTCTTGGGTAGAGGATAGCTAATGAGAAACAACAAAGAAAATGGGTTGGTTTAGTTCCTTAAAAAAATTTATTAGGGAAAAAAAAATGTTCCCCACCATATACATAACATATCAATTCTAGGTGTGCCTTGGTCCTCTTGTGCCAAGTAAGCAAAATTAGAATGCTAATTACCTAAGTGTTTTTACAGTTGTTTGGCTAATATCATCTGTTTGTCTTTGGTTAAAAGTCACATGAGAGGAGTACAGTCCCAGAGACTGTGATTCCAAAGGAGAACAAGCATCAGCCCAGGCAATGCAGACAGGAAGTACCCTGAACTGTTAAGAAGTAACTGCTCACCTGCGGAGATGAAGACAGTAAGATCTGAGAGTTAAACGGCTTGCTGGTGCTATGTAGGTGGGTCCCTAAACAGAGCCAGGACTGGGACCATCCAGACTCATCTTCTCCCCATCCAGGGCACCTCTTCGGGTAGCCTTGCACATGAAGCAACAATCCGGTGCGGGCCCAGTTTTGTATTTCCAGGTTGGAGGAAAGCAATGGGTTCAAAGCTTCAACTAGAAATCACTCTTCACTTGCAAAGAAAATCCTTTGAATTTTCTGGTGAGACTCATAGTCACAGGCTTTATAGAGCTAAAGACAAAAGGTCATTGTTGGGTTTGCTGGCGTCACCATGTTGCTAGGAGAGCGTCTGTGATGGAATGTCCCAAGCAACAGGAGCCAGGATCCTCCACACAGCCCCGCTGTAGAGACAGTGTCTGTGCACAGGGAGAGAGATCAGGCATCCTAAGGGCAAGGCCGGAGCACCCAGTCCTCCTGCACTTCATGGGAGAGGACTGAAGACTAGGATAAAAGTCCTCATACCACATCGTTTCTTAATGATTTTGAGAAATAAACGTATGTAAAAATTTCAAATTTATTTTGCTTTGTGGTATCCAAAACTGCTCACTTCTTGTGGACAGCAAGTTATAACAAACAGCAGTAAAATGAGCCTGAAAGGGATGTGAACTCATTTTGCTGGGAATAGGCAATGACCTGGCCCCACGTTTGACTTGCCAGCCCTGGGACCTCTCCAAGCATGTGGTGTAAGGATGGGGTACGGGCCCAACTGCCTCACAGGTTAGGTCAGCGAGCATAGGAGGACGAGGAGGATGCAGACGAAGGGAACAGATGCTCTGCAGGGAACAGGGTGCTAAACGCTGTGCTGAAATGCTCGGCACAGATCCATCTCTTTCAAGAACCAGGATTCCAACTGCCACACGCTTTCTTCCCTTTGTTATTTACATCCTAGAAAATATGCCTCCAAGGGTAATGTGTGCTCATATATATGTATGTATTTTCAGAGTGAGAGAAAACAGAAAGAATAAAAGATTTTTGACTCACTAGCTAACATTTTTGAAATGTTTGAAAACTGCTTTTGGGAAAGCAATATAGCTTTTGCTTAGAAATAGAAATACAGCACATTTTCATTTAAAAATATCCCTGCATTTTTTTTTTATTGGGGGGGTGTGTTTCATAAACCTCTTAAAACTGAGCATGGTTGTCAATTCTGAAGTCTTCCTGCTAAGCCTTAACGGGAGGCTGTGTCACCTGTGACCAGGGCTAAGGGCATAGCCCCGGGCTCCCACCCCTGCTTCTGAGTCCCCAGCATAGGGTCAGAGTAGGGGAAGGGTATTGTGCTGGCTGAGGTAGACTCTAACTTTGGGTAAAAATGGGAGAGAGAACAAAAAGCAGCCAGGGAGGATTCTGGGAGGTTAGACTGATGGGGAAATTTTTCACTTCAAAAGCTCAGAGTGCCCCACCAGACTCAGGGTGGCCCAGTACCGGGGACGGATTAGGGTCCCCAGCCCTCCATGCCAGCTGCCAGTCCTGCAGGTAGTGATGCTCTGGCTAAAGCTGAGTGGGTGGAGATGCCTCTGGCAGAACCTGGACCCATCCTCAGCAGAAGCTACTCACTAGGATGATCTGCTCTCGTGTAGACTATCTGCATGTCATGGCTGCCACAGGGAATGGGCATATTTATACTATTGCTGGGACCATGCTGAGGGGTGGTGAGGGAGGCTCCGGGTGCCCAGGTGCCCAAGGCCCTAGGGGATCAGTTTATTGATACACTGACAACTGGCACAGAGGTTGGGAAGCTCTAGTTCACAGCGCAGCCCCATCTCTGAGGATGAAAGCCTTTGTCCCTCACTGAAGGACAGGGAAGGCCAGGCAACTTGGGGTGGCCCTGAGATCATGGTGCCAATGTCTCTTCCTGCGGTGACAAAGCAGAGGTGGTGCGAGGCCTAAAGAAGAAGATGGTGGTTCTGTGAGGGCCTGGGAATCTCTGGCAGGTGCCTCAAGTGGAAGGGGGCACTCCGGTGCCTGCCCTGTGCCAGGGGAGATGTAAAGGGTTGCTCCCAGAACCCTGAGGTCCTAAACTCTGCACCTTCCCTCCCCCCAGTGAGAGGAGTGGGCCATGGGCAGAGCCTGGATCCTAGAACTGGGATCTGGAAAAAGTGGGTTGGGAGTTTCTGCCTCTCCTGTGGTCCTGCCTACAGCCATCCTCTGCTAATCTCTGAGGAGATGCCCCAGGCGAGGAGCGTGATGGGGTTTGTGTCTGATAAGGAGAAAGTGAAGGAATATCAGCGGGCCCATCCATAGAGGGAGAATGCAGCAAATGCTTCATAAGGGAGGTTATCTCCTTTCCTAGTGTATGGTTTTCTAACTTAATAAAACTTTTTTTTTTCCTGAACTCATTTTGTTTCTCTAGGATCTCACCCTGATTTATGACTAATACACCATCCATGAGCTAACAGTTTGCAAATGGATGTATTCAGCCAAGTTTCTTCTCCCAAATTTCAGAAGTGTACCTAATTCCCTACTGGTCATTATGCTTAGATGCTGAGTGGGAACCTGAAACTTCCTCATGTGTAGTTTGGCAAAGAGGAAGTCATTCCATTCACGTACTGCAAGTAATCTCCTGTTTACCAAAACCTTTGGAATTAAGAGCGTTTCATGCTCGTAGCTCAAAGAATCAAGGAACATGGTTTTCATTTATGATTGTTTTAGTAATTTCTGCCAGACTAAACAATATTCTTGTTTCCAGAGTTTTAGCAATGTGAAGCATACTTTATTAGACATTTTTAATACTAACTGAGTCTCCAAATAATGGTGTGGGCGGTCATGACCATGTGTCACAGCTGCAGACAGACAACTTAAGCCAGAAGACGGCTTGCAACGTTTTTCTGAGGTCTTCAGAAACACCTTCTTTCCAGTTTGGCTCAGGTGATCTTTTGTTGTTGTTTAGTAGCTAAGCTGTGTCCAACTCTTTCGAGACCCCATGGATTGTAGCCCATCAGGCTCCTCTGTCCATGGAATTTCCCAAGCAAGAATACTGGAGTGAGTTGCCATTCTGTGATCTTTGGCATCAGATAATTTTTCTCACCTCCTAATTTTGTCCCTATCATTTATTTTACCTCTTTTAAAAATTGAAAGGTAGTTGATTAACAATGTTGTATTGCTACTGCTGAGTTGCTTCAGTTGTGTCCGATTCTGTGCAACCCTATAGACGGCAGCCCACCAGGCTCCCCCATCCCTGGGATTCTCCAGGCAAGAACAACACTGAAGTGGGTTGCCATTTCCTTCTCCAATGCATGAAAGTGAAAAGGGAAAGTGAAGTTGCTCAGTCGTGTCTGACTCTTAGCGACCCTGTGGACTGCAGCCTACCAGGCTCCTCCGTCCATAGGATTTTCCAGGCAAGAGCACTAGAGTGGGGTCCCATTGCCTTCTCCATGTTGTATTAGTTCCAGGTATATATTAATATGATTCAGTTTTAGATTCTTTTCCATTATGGGTTCTTTTTAGATTATCTTCCATTATGGGTTATTAAAATATATGGACTATAATTCCCTATGCTATACAGTAGGACCTTGTTGGTTTTCTATTTTATATATGATAATGCATATCTTTTTAATCCCTACCTTCTAATTTATAGATACCCTACGACCCTGCCCTTTCCCCTTTGGTAACTGTAAGTTTGTTTTCTATGTCTGTGAGTCTATTTTCTATTTTGTAAATAAGTTCATTTGTATCATTTTTTTTAGATTCCCCATACAAGTGCTATAATATGTCATTTGCCCCTACCATTTCTAATAAAACCTGAATTACTTCCAGATTTCATAACTAACAAGACCACACCAGGTTTGGGATGCAGCTGAACGTGGATGACCAGAAAGATCCATTAGTAGAGGTTCAGTCAGCAGATCCTACAGCTCCTAGGATCCAGAGCTGCTGGGTACAGGTGGGGACCAGGGCTCCAGGTGGGAGAAGCAGAGCCCAGGAGCCTTGACATCAGGCCTGGAAAGCAAGACCTCAAGGCCAGGAAGCTGCACAGTGAAGATGCAGCTAAGTAGAAACCAAAGGGCATGAGAGGCGGAGCTGGGAAAAGCCTTCACCAGGCTCCCCCATCCCTGGGATTCTCCAGGCAAGAACAACACTGAAGTGGGTTGCCATTTCCTTCTCCAATGCATGAAAGTGAAAAGGGAAAGTGAAGTTGCTCAGTCGTGTCTGACTCTTAGCGACCCTGTGGACTGCAGCCTACCAGGCTCCTCCGTCCATAGGATTTTCCAGGCAAGAGCACTAGAGTGGGGTCCCATTGCCTTCTCCATGTTGTATTAGTTCCAGGTATATATTAATATGATTCAGTTTTAGATTCTTTTCCATTATGGGTTCTTTTTAGATTATCTTCCATTATGGGTTATTAAAATATATGGACTATAATTCCCTATGCTATACAGTAGGACCTTGTTGGTTTTCTATTTTATATATGATAATGATATCTTTTTAATCCCTACCTTCTAATTTATAGATACCCTACGACCCTGCCCTTTCCCCTTTGGTAACTGTAAGTTTGTTTTCTATGTCTGTGAGTCTATTTTCTATTTTGTAAATAAGTTCATTTGTATCATTTTTTTTAGATTCCCCATACAAGTGCTATAATATGTCATTTGCCCCTACCATTTCTAATAAAACCTGAATTACTTCCAGATTTCATAACTAACAAGACCACACCAGGTTTGGGATGCAGCTGAACGTGGATGACCAGAAAGATCCATTAGTAGAGGTTCAGTCAGCAGATCCTACAGCTCCTAGGATCCAGAGCTGCTGGGTACAGGTGGGGACCAGGGCTCCAGGTGGGAGAAGCAGAGCCCAGGAGCCTTGACATCAGGCCTGGAAAGCAAGACCTCAAGGCCAGGAAGCTGCACAGTGAAGATGCAGCTAAGTAGAAACCAAAGGGCATGAGAGGCGGAGCTGGGAAAAGCCTGGGGAGCCTGCAAACGGGTGGAGCTGGAGACTTAAGCTTGTTGCCACTACACCTCTCCCTTTGCCGCTAAATCTAGTCCCACCTTGAAGGCTGGCTGGTCCCAGAGCTCAGCCAGCCCCACAGCCTGAGCAACATGTGGATGACACACGCGGCAGTGGTTGGGAGGGAGGCATGAGGCAGTCTTGGTGAGGGTTGTAAGCATCCTCATTACCCCTCACTGCTTATAACAAATAACGTATGACATAGAAGTAGGAACGCCCAGTGACGTATGACGTAACTGGGGACGCTCGTATCACAGACTCAGTGATGTGTGAGGTAGATGTAGGGATGCCCATGTCACAGATGCAGTGACCTCTGATGTAACTGTGGGGACGCCCATATCACTGATGCAAGGATGTATGAGGTAGCTGTGGGGACGCCCGTGTCACAGACGCAGTGACGTATGACATAACTGTAAGGACACTCGTATCACAGACGTAGTGATGTACAATGTGGCTGTAGGGACGCCCGTGTCACAGACGTAGTGACCTGTGTGTAACTGTGGGGACGCCCATATCACAGATGCAATGACGTATGATGTAGATGCAGCGATGCCCGTGTCACAGACGAAGTGACGTATGACGTCACTGTGCGGACGCCCGTCTCACAGACACAGTGACGCGTGAGGTAGCTGTGGGGCTGCCTGTGTCACAGACACAGTGACGTATGACATAGATGTAGGGACGCCTGGGTCACAGCTGTAGTGACTTGTAACTGTGGGGATGCCCATATCACAGACGCAGTGACACCTGAGGCAGCTGTGCAGACACCCATATCACAGATGCAGTGACATATGACGTGGCTGTGGGGCTGCCCTAAAACAGATGAAGTGACATGTGGCGTGGCTGTGGTGACTCCTGAAACGCAGATGTAGTGATATATGACGTAGGTGTGGGGACAGCTGTAACAGACAGCAAGGTAGTGACGCAGACATAAGGACACCTGTGTCGCCACATGTGGAGAATTCTAAGTGAACCAAGAAGAGGGAAAGTCACACATAACTGGCACAGGTACGGAAGAAGTAACACTCCATCAGGTGATGGGGAAGCAGTGGTATAGCGGGAGACCTTTGGGGAGAGATGGAAATAAACTTCAAAGCAGGAAGGAATGGTCTTTGGAAGGCACGCTGCGATGAAGAAGTGCTGATGGCTGAAGGGAACTGGTGTTGGGTGTCAGCCCCATAGGACTCACCTGGTGGCCCAAGGGCTGAACTGGGGGTGGAGGATTTCCACTCTGTCCTCACCCACAACTCCCTCCAGGCTCAGAGGTGAGGAGCTCCAAATGAGAAAACTGGGAAGAAGGATACAGAAACGCAGCACATGACGGGATGGCGGTTAGGTCCATCCACCAAACGTCATGGTGCCCCTGTGCACCCAGCCCTGCACCAAGTCTAAGGGCCTGACAGGTAGGGATGGGCCCTACTCTCACGGAGCTGATGCAGACATGGGAGGGGATGCAGGCAGAGCTGCGCCTGTGCGGATGGATGAGCCAGGATCCCAGCGGGCAACGAGAAGGCAGCTTATTCTCACTGCAGTCTCCCTTTAGAGCATTTGGTGGGTGAAAACCAGGTGCCCATTACTCTCATGGTATCATTTAGATGTGAGAAATGTCGTAGTCACTTAAATCTCAAAGCATCACTTCATTTTAGTAATTAATGTGGCCAATCTCCTGTGATAATCAAAAGCGTCACACTTCATTTCACCCGGAAAACTCCGCCTGCCTCTCCCCTTTGCACGGACTGCAGGCTGAGGTCAGCAGGCACAAAGAGCCCCTACTCACCAGCGCACTCTCAGCTGTGGTTCTGACTCCTTCTTCCAGTGATGGATGTCTGCTTGGCTCCCATTCTGCCCTCTGGAAACCCTGGGAGGGTTCTGCCCCTCAATGCTGAGGGCTAGCCAGTCCCCAGGTGGCTGCCTCTCCCGGCTGGCTGTCAGAGTGGCTTACCACCAGAGTGGTAAGACTCCATCAGACTTCAGCTCACTGTGTTCCCCAGCTTCAGGGACATACTTTAAACCTCCACATGCTTCATCAAAGCCCCTGTGTGTTGTTTTGAGGGAGACATGCCATTTTTCCAGGTGGAACCCACAGGTTAGCTCTCTTCCTCCAAATTCTGTTCACAGCAGTTCTTTTCTTGGCCTTTCAGTTATCTTGTATAGTCTAGAGGTGGGTGGTGGACTGACAGCAGAAAACTGGTTTTCATAAACCTTCCTTGCAAATCTTGCAGTTCATTTTGGATTTTTTTAAACAAAGAAAATGGTTTTATTTCTGATATTGCACATGCAGTTTATTACACAGGACCCTGCTGATAAATGTGAAACAAGAACTCATGTGCACATTTTGGAATATTTTATCTATTACTTATGGCCTTACTGGAAACTGAGACTCAAAGTTCCAACATAACATCCTTAGTGCATCTGTTTCTTCCCCCAGAGCATGGCATGTACAGAAAATGGTAGCATTTGTGAGGTACTCTAGGGTCCATATTAAAAAGCAGAGACATTACTTTGCCAGCAAAGGTCCATCTAGTCAAGGCTATGGTTTTTCCAGTGGTCATGTATGGATGTGAGAGTTGGACTGTGAAGAAAGCTGAGCGGAGAAGAATTGATGCTTTTGAACTGTGGTGTTGGAGAAGACTCTTGAGAGTCCCTTGGACTGCAAGGAGATCCAACCAGTCCATTCTGAAGGAGATCAGCCCTGGGGCTTCTTTGGAAGGAATGATGCTAAAGCTGAAACTCCAGTACTTTGGCCACCTCATGCGAAGAGTTGACTCATTGGAAAAGACTCTGATGCTGGGAGGGATTGGGGGAAGGAGGAGAAGGGGATGACAGAGGATGAGATAGCTGGATGGCATCACTGACTTGATGGACGTGAGTCTGAGTGAACTCTGGGAGTTGGTGATGGACAGGGAGGCCTGGCGAGCTGCAACTCATGGGGTCGCAAAGAGTCGGACACGACTGAACGACTGAACTAACTGAACTAGGGTCCGTGGATGTGCTATTGGTAGTTGAAGAGGACTGGCCAGGGGCTCCAGCTACTCTAGGCCCAATCGGACAGTTCAAGGGCACACCTAGGATCTGTTGGCAAGCTGTGCACTAGGTTGTGCATAAGGCCCAAAGTGATGTAGAAGAGTAAATGATTCATTTGAGCTGTACGGTGGTGGTGATGCCTGAGCTGGGTTTTGGAGAATGAAAAGGAGTTCCCTAGGCAGTCAAGTAGGGTAAAGGCATTCTGAGTAACTCAGTAATTGGTGCAGCTAGAGAATTCAAGTGTGTGCTAGGTAGAAAGGGATGTGGTTGATCAAGAGTCTGGAGACTTCTATCCTGGGCAGTCCTTTCCCTCAAGACTGAGAGCCATTCTTGAAGTAGTTTCTATCACTAAGCTTCATTCTTGGCTCCATTTTTTTAAGGTCTTCTTTATAATTCACATCTAATGAATTTCCAGGTTCTGCTGGTTTCTTTTTCATGAGATTCCCCTCCCTTCCTTCTCCATACTTGCTGCCATGATCTTCCTTTTCTCACCTTGTAAAGCAGGACCTTCATCCCATCTCCTGTGCCCACCTGCCCCTCTCCCAATCCATTTTGTGCACTGCAACCAGTGATGTGAAAACATCAAGGCAAGCTTAATCCCCACCCACCCCCCTGATCATTTTACATCTCATTCTGTGGAAGTACCCTGCCTTGCCTCAAGTCCATCCAGATCTACACATTCTAGAAGCTTCTACCTGTGAGACCTCCCTGCCTACCTCTCCCCTCTCCCCTTGGCCTACTCTGCTCCAGCCACACCAGTGTCCTGGCTTGTCCTCAAACTGGCCAAGTACAGCTACCTCAGGGCCTTTGCACTTGCTCTTCCCTATTCTTAGACAGCTTATTCCTCAAGTGTGTGTGTGTGTGTGTGTGTGTGTGTGTGTGTGTGAGAGCACATGCACATACACATGCTCAGTCACTCAGTTGTGTCTGACTCATTGTGATGCCATGGACTGCAGGTCACCAGTCTCCTCTTTCCGTGGGATTTTCCTAGCAAGAATACTGGAGTGGGTTGCCATTTCCTCTTCCAGGGGATCTTCCTCAGATAGTCAAAGCTTTCTCCTTTGATATTTTCAAAGTCTCAAACACCACTTCATAAGCGACCATCTGTAAACAATAGCAACCCCACCTTGGATATCCCTACCCCCTCTGCCTACTTTATCTTCTTCCAGAGTATCAGTTACCACGTGGCTGATGCACATTTACTTATTAGAATGTGAGTCTGAGAAGGTAGAGCTTGGTCCTCTTCTCTGAAGCATCCCCAATACCTGGCTGGCAGGAGGCTCTTGATGGTAGTTCTGAATGATGGGCCAATAAAGAGATGTGGGAGGAGGTGGAGAATGTCTGACTCACTTCACAGCCAAGGTTTCTCCAGCTTGGAAAAGTCATCTCCTTTGACACCAATCATTTATTGAAGATTGGACTATACTGGGCCTTTGTGCTAGGCATTTTACATGTATTACTTCAGTTAGTTTCTGCAATGATCTATGAAATATATACTATTTCTAGCCCGCTCTTTTAATATAATGTGGGTTTTACAGTAAATTAAAACCCACAGCAAACATTATCCTCAATGGTGAAAAATTGAAAGCATTTCCCCTAAAGTCAGGAACAAGACAAGGGTGCCCACTCTCACCACTACTATTCAACATAGTCTTGGCCACAGCAATCAGAGCAGAAAAAGAAATAAAAGGAATCCAGATTGGAAAAGAAGTAAAACTTGTACTGTTTGCAGGTGACATGATCCTCTATATAGAAAATCCTAAAGACTCCACCAAATAATTACTAGAGCTAATCAATGAATATAGTCAAGTTGCAGGATATAAAATCAACACACAGAAATTCCTTGCATACCTATACACTAATAATGAGAAAATAGAAAAAGAAATTAAGGAAACAATTCCATTCACCATTGCAACGAAAAGAATAAAATACTTAGGAATATATCTACCTAAAGAAACTAAAGACCTATATATAGAAAAGTATAAAACACTAGTGAAAGAAATCAAAGAGTACACTAATAGATGGAGAAATATACCGTGTTCATGGATTGGAAGAATCAATATCGTGAAAATGAGTATACTACCCAAAGCAATCTATAGATTCAATGCAATCCCTATCAAGCTACCAATGGTATTTTTCACAGAGCTAGAACAAATAATTTCACAATTTCTATAGAAATACAAAAAAAAAAAACTCAAATAGCCAAAGCAATCTTGAGAAAGAAGAATGGAACTGAAGAGATCAACCTGCCTGACTTCAGGCTCTACTACAAAGCCACAGTCGTCAAGACAGTATGGTACTGCCACAAAGACAAAAATATAGATCAATGGAACAAAATAGAAAGCCCAGAGATAAATCCACATACCTATGGACAGCTTATCTTTGGCAAAGGAGGCAAGCATATACAATGGAGAAAAGACAATCTCTTTAACAAGTGGTGCTGGGAAAACTGGTCAACCACTTATAAAAGAATGAAACTAGAACACTTTCTAACACCATACACAAAAATAAACTCAAAATGGATTAAAGGTCTAAACGTAAGACCAGAAACTATAAAACTCTTGGAGGAAAACATAGGCAAAACACTTTCCGACATAAATCACAGCAAGATCCTCTACGACTCACCTCCCAGAATATTGGAAATAAAAGCAAAAATAAACAAATGGGACCTAATTAAAATCAAAAGCTTCTGCACAACAAAGGAAACTATAAGTAAGGTGAAAAGACAGCCTTCTGAATGGGAGAAAACAATAGCAAATGAAGCAACTGACAAACAACTAATCTCAAATATAGCCTTGACTAGACGAACCTTAGTCGGCAAAGTAATGTCTCTGCTTTTGAATATGCTATCTAGGTCAGTTATGACCAACGCAATATACTAATGTATATATATGGAATTTAGAAAGATAGTAATGATAACCCTGTATGCGAGACAGCAAAACAGACACAGATATATAGAACAGTCTTTTGGATTCTGCGGGAGAGGGTGAGAGTGGGATGATTTGGGAGAATGGCACTGAAACATGTATAATATCATACGTGAAATGAATTGCCAGTCCAGGTTTGATGCAGGATACAGGATGCTTGGGGCTGGTGCACTGGGATGACCCAGAGGGATGGTACAGGGAGGGAAGTGGGAGGGGGATTCAGGATGGGGAACACGTGTACATCCGCAGTGGATTCATGTTCATGTATGGCAAAACCAATACAATATTGTAAAGTAATTAACCTCCAATTAAAATAAATAAATTTACATTAAAACCATATAATGATGCATTTAAATATACAACAACATATACTTTAAACCCCATTCACTCCTGCAATTTGTTTACTTTTCCTGACCTTTTTCTGTGTACACATAAATGCGTACACATGGGACTGGGACTCTGTATTTTTACCTGCTTGTTTTTTCCTTTACAAAAATGAGACTCTCCTACAGATATTATTATACAGATATTGTGATGTGTCTCAGAGATCTTTGTCATGAAAATTAACAAGATATATCTCACTTTTTCTCTCGGCTTCTTACAGAGGATACACCAGAATGCATTGAATTCATCCCCTATTGCTTCACATTCACATTGGGTTTTTGTTTTGGTTCTACTATATTGAAAATAATTCTGCTTACAAATAAAAAATGCTGGAGAGGGTGTGGAGAAAAGGGAATCCTTCTACACTGTGGTGGGAACATAAGTTGGTGCAGCCACTATGGAGAATAGTATGGAGGTTCCTTAGAAAACTAAAAATAGAGTTGCTATATGATTTAGCAATCCCATTTCTGGGCATATGCTGGAGAAAACTATAATTCAAAATGATACATGCACCTCAATGTTCATAGCAGCACTATTCACAATAGCCAAGACATGGAAACAACCTAATGTCCATCGACAAAGAAGGTGTGGTACATATACACAATGGAATACTGCTCAGCCACAAAAAGAATAAAACAACGCCATTTGTGGCATCATGGATGTACTCAGATTATCACACTAAGTGAAGTAAGTCATAAAGAGAAAGACATACTATATGATATCACTTTTATGTGGCATCTAAAATATTACACAAAGAAACTCTATGAAACAGAAACTGACTCAGACATAGAGAACAGACTTGTTGTGGCCAAGAGGGAGGGGGTGGGGGTGGGATGGAGTAGGAGTTTGTGGTCAGAAGATGCAAGCTAGTATATATAGAATGGATAAACAACAAAGTCCTACTGTACAGCACAGGAAACTATATTCAGTATCCTGTGATAAGCCATAATGAAAGAGAATATTTTAGAAAGAAATAACTGAATCACTTGGCTGTATAGCGGAAATTAACACAACATTATAAAGCAATTTTCAAAAAAATCAAAAACAATTCTATAATAAAAATCTGTTTCCCTATATTTTCAATCAGGCTGAGGTAGGTTACTACATATTAGCAGGGAGATTTAGACAAAATTCCTAGGTCAGCAAATATGCATATACTAATGATGTACTGGGCTTCCCTGGTGGCTCATAGGTAAAGAATCTGCCTGGCAATGCAGGAGACGTGGGTTTGATCTCTGGATTGGGAAGATCCCCTGGAGAAAGAAATGGCAACCAGTTCCAGTATTCCTGCCTGGGAAATCCCATGAACAGAGGAGCCTGGAAGGTTACATTCCAGGGGTAAAAAAAGTCAGACATGACTGAGCGACTGCTGCTGCTGCGACCCCATAGACGCAGCCCACCAGGCTCCCGCGTCCTAAGCAACAACAAATTGATGTATTAGGATCTGGTCCTGTGGCTGTGGTCTCTGCAGCAGATGTAGCCAGTGCCTCACTCATATCCATCCACTCACCATCACCAGGCAGGCTGCCCCACCTCTGCCTGAGGCTTCCCAGGGCCACCAGAGCTTCTCTGTCTTTTTTTAAGCGATGGAACAAATACCCCAAAGCAGATTTCAATCACTGACCCACAGAAGCTAATGGACATGCATTCGTTGAAGGGTTAACTCTGTGTTTTGAGTTTTTTACTGGATCGCAGTCATTCCTTTGCTCTCAGTGGTAACTTGATTGACAGCACATTCTTGATTCACAGCCTACTCTTGATTGACAGCCTTCCCTTTCCTGGCTCCCTTCCTCCATCCCCTACTCAGGTTTCTCAAGTTCAACTCCCAAATGAACCCTCACACTCAAGTCTTTGTCCTGGTGTCTGTTTCTGGAGAGTCAGAACTAAGACACTCACTTATTTCTGGGCGGAAAACAGAGTTTATTCTCTAAGTAAAAATGATACATGAACCTGGTGTTTTTTAAACATATAGAGATAGAAAATGAAAGGTAAACATCTTTCCTCTTCCAACTTCTAGTCTCTCTACCCAACAGTAATGCCTATTGACAGTACCCTTTATTTCTTTTCGGATAAAAAACATGATTATACAAATATGTACACATATCCTTTTAAATTTACATAAGTGGAGTAATTCTAAACACTATGCCTGGTATCTTTTTTCCACTTAATGACGTAGTCTTGGAAACCAGTTTTATTTGCACATGTAGATATTTAAATAACAATTTAATGGCCTTATATTGTGTGGCAATCCCATAGGTTTCTAACCAGTTTCCTAATGAGTGAGTGATAGTTGCTGAGTCATGTCTGACTCTTTGTGATCCTATGGACTTGTAGCCTGCCAGGTTCCTCTGCCTATGGGATTTCTCCAGGCAAGAATACTGGAGTGGGTTGCCATTTCCTTCTCCAGGGCATCTTCTTGACCCAGGGATCGAATGCAGGTCTCTCTCATTGCAGGCAGATTCTTTACCATCTAAGCCACCAGAGAAGCCCAAGTCTCCTATTAAAGAACATTTATTGCTTCCAATATTATGAATGTACCACCATGCTGTGAAAAAAATATTTTGTACACAGACCTTAGCTCAATCTTTAAATTTTAAATTAATTCATAACAAAACTGTTGTGTCAAGGGATATATATTTTCATACTTATTTTTCTGTTTTAGATGTTACTGTTTTCCCCTTTTCAAGTTGACTGCATTGATTTACACTCTGACCAACAGTGTGTAAGGGTCTGCTTACCATGGCTTCCCCCACACTGGGGTTATCACACATTTTAATGTTTAATGTGAGGTGAAAAGGTTATCTCATCATTTTATTGTGATTTCTACTTGTTCATTTCCTTGACTCATTTTTTAATTGTATTTTTGTCTTCTTTTTGGTTTCTAAGAGCTTTTAATTAATTTTCTATTGAGGTAACATTGCTTTACAACATTACATAAGTTTCATGTGTACATTATATTTCCTCCTCTGTGTACTTTACAGCAGGCTCATGACCAGAATTTTAGTGTCCAGTCATTACCATGTGAATGACCCATTTAGCCATTTCACCATCCTAACCCCCTTACACCACCCTTTCCCTGCTGGTAACCACTACTCTGTTCTCTGTATCAACCTTTTGTTTTTGTTTGGTTTGATTTCTTTACTTATTTTGTTCTTTTTAAATTCGACCTATGAGTGAAATCATATGATATTTGTCTTACTTTGTCTACTTATTTCACTTAGCATATACCATCAAGGTCTATCCGTGTTTTGTTTTGTTTTGTTTTTTTGCAAATGTCAGATTTTATCTTTTTCATGGTTGAGTACTGCTGTCTATGTGTGTGTGCTCACTCACTGTCTAACTTTTTGCAACCACATGGACCGTAGCCTGCCAGGATCCTCTGTCCATGAAAATTTCCAGGCAAGAATACTGGAGTGGGTTGCCGTTTCCTCCTCCAGAGGATCTTTCTGACCCAGAAACTGAACCCTCGTCTCCTGACCACCTGGGAAGCACCGAGGTTGAGTAGTTGTATATGTACACCATATTTTCTGTATCCATTCATTATTTGATGGGCACTTAGGTTGTTTCCATATTTTGGCTATTGTGAATAATGCTGTAATTTACATGGGTGTACATATATCTTTTCTAAATAGTTTTTTAGTGCTTTTATATCAGGTATGGCTACCAACCTGCTAGATACAGTACTTACTTTTTCTCCCATTCTATGATTTTCCTTGAACTTTTGAGTAATGATATATTTTCTTGTACAAAGGTCTTAAATTATTAAAGTCTGTTCATCCTTTTTTTTTTCCATAGTTTCTCAATTCTATACCATGCTTAAGATGTCTATCCTGCCCCCACGTTTATTAAAACATCCAACTACCTCCTAACTCTTTACATTTTTGCATTTAGATCACTAATCCAGCTGGAGTTTATTTTTCTGAGTGGTGTTGGTTGTTAGAAGCAACTATAGAGACATGGAAGTGAGGCAGAGAAGACAGGCCGAGAGGAGAATGCAGGGCAGTGACAGTGGGGTGTCGCCATGGATCAGAACCAGCGGGCAGCCTTCCTCGGGAGGGTGAACGCCATCCTTTTTAAGGGCTCTTATCAGTGGTGCAAAGGAGCCAGTTTGTTCTGGCTCCAAGGGCCAAATTACTGCATTATTATAATTTAGGTAAAATTATTCCAAGTTTATCACTTCCTCCTGATTATTTTACTATGTTTTACTATTACCTATGTTCCTGAGGTTATTTCTTTCACATGTGTATGGTGGAAATATAATGGTGATGCCATGTTGGAAGCTTGGATAGGTCATAGAGGGAGTATTTACACCGTGGAAATTGGCAAAGCTACAAGTCACCATCTTTCTTTTCTCCCCCCTTTGGGGATCCAATTGGTAAGCATTTCCGAGCAACCACTGACTTAGCCCTTTTCCAGATGTCTGTTCAGAGATGAGGCTGGCATGTCAGTAAACTCAAGCATCAGTTATGGAGACAGATTGGAGGACACTGAGATCCATTCCAGTCCTAACATTCTATGATTCTCTGATGCTTGTAATTACTCTCAATGGCTATACTGCTAGAGGGGAATTTAGCTCAGAGAAACCTGCTTTTAGGGGATTTCACCATAGTTTCCGAAACTGGATCTCATTTTAGTGTAATTCAGTCCCTTGGTGAATCCTGTAGAGGATTCTTCCCTGTGATGCCTCCAATCGGGATTCCAGGGCAGCAACTCAGAGCTCTACTAGAATTATTAACCATTGTCCATCTGTTTTGCATTTGATATTGTGTTCATCAAAGATTTGACTCTCTCTTTAAAGTAGTCAAAATGCACTGACCCCTTTACTTCCTCCCTGACCACAGGGCAGCTCCTATCTAGTAGAAAGCAAAAGAAGGCTGGGGGAAAGAGGAACAAAAGATGAACTTCGGACTTTACCCCAACTCTTGAAGCGACGAAAGCATTGTTTACCCTGGTTAAAAACAAAGGCCTTTAACCGATTCATAAATCGGTTTTTCAGATAAAGATAAGAACAAGAACATTTAAAAGATGCATGAAAGTCATAGGAAAAAATGTAACCTTCAAGGAGCTCTTATATGATTTTAGGAGAACCTTCTCATTCAGATTAGGAGAAAGTTACTTTTTTTGTTTCAGTGTTTTCTTTTAAAGATTAGAGACCTTTTAAAAGTGTTTAGCTCACATTTAGAAATCCCTACAGATTTAATGAAAACATTAATTTATTCCAAAACAAATCCATCTATCATATGAATAATGTTTAGGGGGCTCCTTCCACTAAGAATTTTATTTCTCTTTCACAAATACACCATAGAAGTCATTTTGCTCCCATTTCACAGAGAGTCAGACTGGTCTATTGACAGTCCCCCAAGCATTCTAAACTGTTTCCAATTTCTCTTTCCCTCTTTCTGCCTAAAATTCTGTCTCTCCTCTTTTGATGTAATCGTCTCAATTCTTTATGATCCCATGCAGTCTTTAATCATTCCCCAGTTCAGCAATGCATTGGTTTCAGGACTCATAACTCCTGCTTTCCATACCACTCATTTGGTGCCTTATCATACCTTCCCCTGTGGCTTACTGTTGTTAACTCCATTTCTACTGAGTATGGTTTTACTCCAGCATTTAGATAAGAGGTTTTTATCCTGGGATGCATAGACCCCTTAAGACTACAGGGAAACTGGGGATGTCATGAAATTATAAGTAAAATTTTGTGTGTATGTGCCTTTTTAGGGGCAAAAAATTGTCTTTTATCAGATTCTCCAAGGGGTTTTTGATCCGAGAGTTCCACCTCTTGGAGGACAGAAACTAGATGATACATTTTATTGTATTTTTTGCAATATATTCAATAACTCAGCTCAGTAACTGAATGGGCACAGGGTCAATATAATGTTTCCACTTATTTGCTATAAATCAATCTCTTCTTATCCAAACTAAGAAAAAGGAACAACATGGCTTGTCTGTTTCCATCTCACAGTTGAGCACATATGAAGATAATAGATGTTTAAACATTTTGAAAAATACAAAACAGTTATAAGATCTCCCTTGAGACACAGAATATGGGAATTCTGCATTCATGAAAATCTCTCTCACTCATTTACCTTTTATGAAACTTCTTCCAAAGAATCAGAGCTTGGAAAATGTTTTTCCCTCGATACAGAGAGGAGGGTGGCATGTCAGAGAGGCAACTCGATATGAAGCAATTAACCAGGTGAAGCATTCATTAATTCACTCTCCATTCATTAATGATTTTTTATTTCCTTATTAACTCTCATTCTCTCCAATACTATTCCCATTCTAATTCTGGGTGTGTTCAGCATTCTCTCAGACACGCTTGCAACAGCCTAGCCTCTCATTTCCTGAACCTTTTCTCCTCCAGTGATGTGACCTTTTCCCCCACTCAGGCCCTCACTCCCATGGTCATACCTAGACTTGTCTTTATCTTGTCTACACTCCTCCTGTGAAGGTAGAATAATGACACCCCCCCCACACACATACACCAAAAGATATCTATGTTCTGATTCCTAGAATCTGTGAATAAGGCGTATTAGATGGCAAAGAGGGATTAAGCTTATTAACCAGCTGACCTCACAGAGACAGTATCCTGCATTACCCAGATGGGCCTCAGACAACCACAAGAACCCTTTAATGTGGAAAAGGGAAGATGAAGAGGATGTCAGAATGATGCTATGTAAGAGGTATGTGACCCACTATTGCTGGCTTTGAAGATGAAGGAAGAGGACCATGAGCGGAGGAATGTGGGTGATCTCTGTGGGCTGGAAAAGGCCAAGATGTGGACTCAGCCCTGGAGCCTCCAGAAAGGAACACAGCCCAGTCAACACAGTGCCTTCAGCCCATTGAGACCCACTTCAGAATGCTGACCCTAAGAATGATAAAATAATATATTTGTGTCATTTTATTTTTCCAAATATTTATTTATCTATTTGGCTGCATCGGTTCTTATTTGCAGTATGAGGGATCTTTGTTATGTGATGTGGGACTCTCTAGTTGTGGTGTGAGGGCTTAGTTGTCCCATGGCATGTGGGATGTTAGTTACCTGACCAGGAATCGAACCTATGTCTCCTGCATTGGCAGGTGGATTCTTAATCACTGAAACACCAGGGAAGTCCCTCATTTGTATTGTTTTAAGCCAATAAATCGGAGAAGGAAATGGCAACCCACTCCAGTGTTCTTGCCTGGAGAATCCCAGGGACAGGGGAGCCTGGTGGGCTGCCGTCTATGGGGTTGCACAGAGTCGGACACGACTGAAGAAGCAACGAAGCCAATAAATTGTGATAACCTATGGCACCCCACTCCAGTACTCTTGCCTGGAAAATCCCATGGACGGAGGAGCCTGGAAGGCTGCAGTCGCTAAGAGTCAGGCACGACTGAGCGACTTAGCAGCAGCAGCATGACAGCAGCACTAGGAAACAAGCATATCTTCCTTCCATTGGCAAATGAAGTCCAGTTTGCTCCAGACAACCCACTCTCCTATCTTTACAGTTTACACCCTCTAGTACTCAATTCCAGCTATGCGCTGACCCCACTAAGACCTACAGTCCATTGATCCAATAACCTATGATCTCACTCCATATGTCCTGCTCCCCTGAGAAAAATCCCAACTCTCACTGAATCCAACCCTCTGCCTATTTTGTACTTGAACCTGGGGACTGAGTGTGGGTGGAGAAAAACACACAACCAACCGTGAGACTCGGGAAGGATCTCTGTGTGCTTGCAAATCCCTAAGAGGACTCCGTGATCCCTTCACCCTCTTGCTCTCCTAGGAGAAAGTTTCACAACCTCTTTTCTCTCTGAAAGTGAAAGTCGCTCAGTTGTGTTGACTCTTTGCGACCCCATAGACTATCAGTCCATGGAATTCTCCAGGCCAGAATACTGGAGTGGGTAGCTAGCTATTCCTTTCTCCAGGGAATCTTCCCAACCCAGGAATCGAATCCAGGGCTCCCACACTGTAGGTGGATTCTTTACCAACTGAGCTATCAGGGAAACCTGCTCTTCTCTGGAAATCATCAGATCCTCTTTCTCCAAATCTCCAAATTCACCCTTTGCTGATTTTGTGTGAATGTGACCTTTCTATTCGAATGAAAAAAGTAGACAGTCAGAAGAGGGCTTCCTCACACCCTACCATCTCACCTACCCACCCACTCGTCTACACTGCCTTCTCTCCCATATCTGCAAACCATCTCTGAGAGTGTCCACCTAAGCTCTGCCCCTTCAGAGGAACAGAGGACCAGCCCCATTACATCTCTCCAGCTTCTTTTTCCTTTAGTTCGTTTTGAAAAATTTTTTTCATTTTGAAAAAATAAAACAATACAAATATATTATTTTATAATTCTTAGGGTAGCATTCTGAAGTGGGTCTCAATGGGCTGAAGGCACTGTGTTTGCTGGGCTGTGTTCATGGGGTCCTGTCCTCAGCACCTGAAGAGCCTGCTATTCACCACCATCCCTCAGTATCCTCTTTTGACCTCACGTCCCCTCTTCTGTTACTGCCATGTTCTTCTCCCATCTTCTCTTGAACTATTGGGTCAGCCCTGCATCCTTGCCCCTGAAACTGCCCTTGATTACGTCACTAGGGCTTCCCCGTGGCCGAATCCAGTGGTCAGTTCTTGGTTGCATG
This sequence comes from Madoqua kirkii, assembly GCA_006408675.1. Classification (NCBI taxonomy): domain Eukaryota; kingdom Metazoa; phylum Chordata; class Mammalia; order Artiodactyla; family Bovidae; genus Madoqua; species Madoqua kirkii. The sequence goes on from SJYC01108481.1 coordinate 28,649, forward strand.
GGACTTGGCCTGTCAGCAGCATCTGGCACCACCTCTGGCCTGAATCATCAGCAAGTGTTCTGAAACAGTCTCTCAGTTCTGTTTAGCTGCCCTGGGTCTGTTTTCTACTCAGCAATCAGAGTGCCCCTGTGTTGCTTTGTTTTCAGTAGATAGGGTCCTGTCACTCCTCGGGTAATAACCAGCCAAAGCATCTCAGCTCATTCCAGACACAAGCCAAGGTCCTGACACTGGTCCACAGCGTGCCATTCAGGGGCCGGTCACCTCCCTGGCCTCACCTGCTGACACTTCTTTCCTGCTCCCTCTGTGCTAGCCTCGGGGCCTTCTTGAGGCTCCTCAGACACACATGCCGCCTGTTCCTCTCAGAGACTCTGCCCCTGGAGTGTCTGCCTGGAGAGTTCTTCCCCTAGAGTAGCACAACCCTCCCCTTCTTCCTTGAGGTCTCTGCTCAGATGTCACCTTATCACAGTGGCCTCCCTGACACCATCCATAACTAAACAATAATACCCCTGGTTCACCCCTGGCTGATTTATTCCATGCTATATTTTTTTCATAGCACTTATCACTATCTGAGATTTCACATATATATGTATACATAATTTAATATTTATATTAAGTTTAGGTTTTATAGTTAATAATTTGATTTAATAAACATATTTAATATATCTACTATCATTAAATTATATATACTATTACAGTATATACTATTATATAATAGATTGAAAGTGTTAGTTGCTCAGTTGTGTCTGACTCTCTGTGATCCCATGGAATTCTATAGGCAAGAAGACTGGAGTGGGTAGCCATTCCTTTCTCCAGGGGATCATCCCAACCCAGGGATCGACCTGGGGTCTCCTTGCATTGCAGGCAGATTCTTTACCGTCCGAGCCATGGCATATGTATGTGACATATACATATAAATAGCAGATGGTGACTGCAGCCATGAAATCAAAAGATGCTTACTCCTTGGAAGGAAAGTTATGACCAACCTAGGCAGCATGTTAAAAAGCAGAGACATTACTTTGCCAACAAAGGTCTGTCTAGTCAAGGCTATGGTTTTTCCAGTGGTCATGTATGGATGTGAGAGTTGGACTCTAAAGAAACCTGAGCGCAGAATTGATGCTTTTGAGCTGTGTTGTTGGAGAAGACTCTTGAGAGTCCCTTGGACTGAAAGGAGATCCAACCAGTCCATTCTTAAGGAGATCAGTCCTGGGTGTTCATTGGAAGGACTGATGTTGCAGCTGAAACTCCAGTCCTTTGGCCACCTGATGTGAAGAGCTGACTCATTTGAAAAGACCCTGATGCTGGGAAAGATTGAGGGCAGGAGGAGAAGAGGACGACAGAGGATGAGATGGTTGGATGGCATCACCGACTCAATGGACATAGGTTTGGGTGGACTCTGGAGTTGGTGATGGACAGGGAGGCCTGGCATGCTGCAGTTCATAGAGTCACAGAGTCGGACACGACTGAATGACTAAACTGATATATATAAAATATATTATTTTTTCTCACTCATAAAACTATAAATATCATCATGACGGGTTTTTGTTTTGTTCCTCGATACAGCTCCAGCACATAAGAGAGCATCTTAGGTGTAGCTAAACAAGTCTCTTGACTGAGGGTAAGAATGGATGGATGAATCCTTGTCTGGGTGTATCCAGTGTGGCTGTAGCCCTTTGTGCTGTTTTAGCAATGAGCAAGCAAGATGAGCTTTTCGTTGATTTGCACTTCTCAGCTTTAGCTCTTATCAAATATTGATAGGTGTGATCCTGAGAGTGGGTCTACCTGACTAATGTCTTTCTAACCTCAAGGGGCATCTTCTCCAGGGAGATCTTGGATTCCTGTGATGTCACCACCACCTGGATCTCTGTTTTCTTTGGACAGTCTTCCCTTAAAAGCATCCTCCTTGGGGGATGAGAGCGAGGAATAGAAGTTAATCATTGATGCTGTTGGAAAACGTTCTGTTTTCTGTGAAAACCACTGTCTATTTTTCAGGAGAGTTTTGTACCCAGGGAGAGCAGCACTGCTTTCCCACTGTGGAAGGAACAGCTCAGGTCCAAAACCACTCTCTGAAAGCAGCCCTGACCCAATAACCAATGTATAACGACCGGACTGACCCCAATGCCATTCTGTTAGTTGACTGGAACATGGAAATATTGGGCTTCTCTGGTGACTCAGTTGGTAAAGAATCTGCCTGCAGCGCAGGAGACCTGGGTTCATCCCTGGGTCGGGAAGATCCCCTGGAGAAGGGAATGGCAACCCAGTCCAGTATTCTTGCCTGGAGAATCCATGGACAGAGGAGCCTATTGGGCTATAGTCCATGGGATCACAAGGGTCAGACATGACTGAGTGACTAAATAACCACATGGAAATTAACACTCCTAGAAAACTCTGTTGTTGTTAAGTCAGTAAGTTGTGTCTGACTCTTTTGCAACCCCGAGGACTATAGCCCACCAGGCTTCTCTGTCCATGGGATTTCCGAGGCAAGAATATTGGAATGGGTTGCCATTTCCTTCTCCAGGGGATCTTCCCAACCCAAGGTCAAACTCAAGTCTCCTGCTTGGCAGGAGACTTTACCACTGAGCTACCTAGGAAGTCCCTTAGAGAGATAGAGGTGGGTTAATTTTTCTCTTCCTTTTTCACCTTTTCTTTAAAGGTGGTAACAGCAGGCCCCTGTGAAGCCCCCTCCCACACAGTTCCAGAAGCACAGTGCTTCTCAGAAGATCTGAAGGCTGGACCAAGCAAAGGCTCTTTCAAATCCCTGCCAAGCAAACCCTCTGCCTTATATCATTATCATCAATAATCCAAATAGGACCTCGTTTCTGAACAGGGCGTCGATTGAACCAGATCCACCTTCACCCTTGACCTTGAGGATGAAAGGAGGCACGTGACTCACTACATCTGCAGCAGAGCAACAAATGTGGGTGGTTAGACATGGCCCTGAGAGTCCGGCTCGCTCTGGTGGCTTGCGTGCTTGGGCGAGTTATTCAGACTCTGCCGGTAAAATGGGAGAGAAACAGCACAGAGTCCGCTGAACGACTCTGGGTAAATGTATGAGGTCAGTGCCCAGCACCTCACAGTACTCAGGAGAGCATTGACTCGGGAGTAGCAGGGCCTGGAGGTGTGTGCCCCTGGGGACCCAGGGCATGGTATTTAAGTATGCTTCAGCTTCTTCACCTGTAAATGGGGACAATGTATTACTCAAACCATAGAGTTGTTCAAAGGATTGATCTGAAAAAATGTGCTTGTAACTCACTGAATTTTGTGATGGGTGCTTGGCCAGTGATGCTGCTGTTTACCGCTGTCTTCATCATCTTTCCCAGCTGGGAATGCCCCTCCAACCTCCCATCCCCACCCTCCCGCACATCTTGAGAACTGTCCTCAGGTAACAGGGCCCACACAGGGATGCATGAGGGGAATGCCCCTCCCTGCCCTACATATGTGAGAGCCGCTTTAAGTGGGAGGCTGCGGGAGGACCCTTGAAACCGGAAGAGCGGTAGGACTGGAGGCAGAAGCCCTGACTCTCAGTCTTATCACTTGTATTCACCAGCTGTGTGTCCCCCACCAACCTGCAACCCTCTCTGTGCCTCCCTATCCTTCCCCATAGAACCAGCTTCCATGAGGACCAGTGAGGGGGTGTTTATCTGAATATGAATGGGGAGGCAAGGTTCCGAGATGGACAGTAACAAGACCAAGGAGGCCAGCAGAGTGCGGGAGAGTCCAGACCAGGTCCTGCGGTGTTGGGGGTCGGTGTGTATGGGGATGCTGCTGCCTGGAGGGGAGGTGCCTCCGGAGGCCTCAAGTCACAGCCCAGGATGGGGTGCAGAGGCCAGCTGATGCACACCGCCAGGCATCGCTGCGCCATTCCCTTCAGGGAACTCATCTTGTGCCGGGAGCTGTGGGGAAGGAATAGGGGGTTTCCTTCCAGGCACCCTGGGCGCAGAGCTCCAAAGACAGGAGGGTGCTCCCTGGGTGGGACCTGGCCGAGCATCCCTGAAGAAAGAGACAAAACTGTGGCTCCTCCCTCCTCCCAGCCATTGACTCATTCACCCAATTTCCAAACAGGACCATAAAGGTTAGAGGGGAACTCAACTCCACAGTAATTGCCCCAAGACAATGAAAATGTGCCACCACCCCCAAGCAGCTGCTGAAATGCCTCAGCCTCCCACGCTGCAGGCCTTGCTGGCTGCCCCTCAAAGTCACATTCCTGGCAGGTCCAGGAATCCAGAAAAATCCTCCAGAACTTACTAGCAGGGCCTGTCTTCTCCAGTTACCAGCAGGTGGAAGGTGGGGCCGCTCCTGATAGAAATGGTTTGGACAGACCTCCCGAGTTCAAGGACGTTTCCCTCTCAGCTGGCAAGGCTGCTATGCGGACTGTTCTTCCCTTGGAGACCTGGTTCTCACGAGGTCAAAGCTCCTGCCCCCAGGGTCTACCAGCCAGGACACTGAGAACCCTCAGAGCCCTCTCCTCCCCTCTGCACTGAGATTCCCAGTTCCCTTCAGGCACCAAGCTTCCTGGAGCCTTGTGATCTCCTTTTATCTTCCTGAAAATGTCAGGGGTTTTCCTGGTGGTCCAGTAGGTAAGAATCTGCCTACCAATGCAGGAGACTCAAGTTCAATCGCTTATCTGGGAAGACCCCACATGCTACAGGGCAACTAAGCCTGTGTGCCGCAGCTTCTGAAGCCACAAGTTCTAGAGCTCCTGCTCCACAAGAGAAGCCTCCACAGTGCCACTAGACACTAGAGAGCAGCCGACCAGAGAGCTAGAGAAAGCCCGCATTCAGCAACAAAGACCAGTGCAGCCAAAACTAAAGAAAGAAATGAGTTTTTTAAATTAAAAAAAAGAAAATGTACTGTCAGCCAGTGCAGAGGATGAGATAGTTGGATGGCATCAGTGACTCAGTGGACATGAGTTTGCGCTAACTCCAAAAGATGCTGAGGGACATGGAAACCTGGTGTGCTGCAGTCCATGGGGTCACAAACAGTCAGACATGACTGAGGAACTGAACAACAAGGACGGTCAGCCAGGAGACATGTGGGTTTGGCTCTAGATTTTTACCTGAAAATTCTGGAATTGAAATTTGAATGCTAGTTACAAGTGCCACTGCCCTTGTGAATGAATTGGGGGGTGTCTGGTGCTTCTTTGCCCCAGTCAGTCTTCATGGGGGAGAATGCTTTTTCCAGGCTCCGTGATATTGATTCTTATTTACAGCCTTTAGGCAGGAAGATGGTCGCGTCTCATCTGTCTGCATTACTAGATGGGCCAGCTCTTTCCTTGTCTTTATAGAGTATCAGGGACCAGGCTCACAGGAATTCTGAATTGGGCTAGGCACTGTGGTGATGCATGGAGAATTCTTACTACCCTCTAGTTTTTGTTTGTTTTTTTTTAAGCCCTGCCACAGCGCCTACAACCTATGTATCTCCACCTATGTATCTCCTTACCGTAAAACGCATGGGCCACATGAGCCAGTGCTCTGGCACCCCCTCCAGCTCCTTGGTCCCTGCTGCCCCCCCCCAGGCCCCCATACCCTACAGGTCTCTTATACACATCTAGATG
>SJYC01108482.1:0-19124 GCA_006408675.1 Madoqua kirkii
CTTACCGTAAAACGCATGGGCCACATGAGCCAGTGCTCTGGCACCCCCTCCAGCTCCTTGGTCCCTGCTGCCCCCCCCCAGGCCCCCATACCCTACAGCTCTCTAGGGGTGGCTGTCTTGGGCTCTGCTGGGGGCAGTGCTGGAAGTGCTGGGGGAGGTGATGCTCTTGCATCCTAGCAGCGTCTGCACAGGAACAACGGAGAGAGAATCCCCGGAGCTCTGTTCCCCGCACATCCCCAGCAGGCTTGGCCCCGTGGCTACATTGGTGCCCTGTGGTGCCTGCTCATTTGAGTGCCAGCTTCAGCTTCCTTCTTCTCCCTGCCTCACTGCCCGTGGGCTTACTCCCAGGAAGGCAGCACTTGCCTCAGCCTTGTCTCAGGTGTGCTCCCAGGAGATGCAAACTAACAAGCTAGCTGCCCCAGGACAGGCAGGATGGGCTGAGCCGGGCAGGGCTGGGAGTGGAGGGCCCTGGGAGCCGCAGGCCCTCTGCAGCCTGGCCTCACTCGTGCTCTGCCACTCAGTGCCTGCATGCCCATGGCCTTCCCTCTCCACCCCCCATATAGGCTCTGGAAGAAGCATCTCAGCATGTCTCCTTGCGTCTGGGGTGTCCCTCTCTCTGACTCTCCCCCAGACAGTCCTCCTGCACCCTCTAGAATACCAGGCCCTGGGACATGCCATTCCTGGAACCCAGCTCACACGGGCACAAGGGACCAAGAACTTCACACCTGATACTGCGCTGACGCTACTTTGCTCCACTTCTCCAATGAAATCTTCAGCTTCTGAAGAGCTAGAGACCAAGGCAAATGTTTTTTTATTTGGTTTTGTTCAGTTTTTGTTATCATGTATCCCATGCTATGCACATACACAGTCCTGGTGAGGCCTATAGTAGGAACACAATCATTCAATATTTCAGCAAGTGTGGATTAAATGTCCACTGTGTTCTAGTTTCTCAGAATATATTTCTCCCAGCTCAAATGCTAATGTGGGAGGGCTTCCCTGGTGGCTTATTGGTAAAGAATCTGCTTTGTAATGCAGGGGACATAGGGTTGATCCCTGATCTGGGAAGATCCCATATGACAAGGAACAACTAAACCACAACTATTGAGCCTGTGCTCTAGAGCCTGAGAGCCACAACTGCTGACGCTTGTACCCCCTACAGCCTGTGCTCAGAAACAGGAGAAGCCGCCGCAGTGAGAAGCCCACACATTTCAACTAGAGAGTAGCTCTCACAGCAGTATTAAGACCCAGAAGAGCCAAAAATAATAAATAAATATGATTATTTTAAAACACTAGCGTGGGAGAGTTTACAAAAATACATAACTAATCACTTGGTACATTAGAAAGTGTCTGCAGATACACAGGAGGGAAAGCAAGGGAGACCGCAGGGCTGCCCAGGGGGGAGCAGGGAAGATGCCATTCTAAAGTTTCCAGGGAAGCAGTGTTGAAAGAGGTTTGGGCTGAGCCACACCTTGAAGGAAATGAAGGAGCAGCCTCAACAGGAATCTGGAGGAAGACTGTTGCAGGGGAAAGGGCAGAAAGGGCCGGACCCTGAGATGGGGATGTGCCTGATGCATTAAAGGGACAGTGGCTGCTGAGCCTGGAGGAGGCAGGGACAGCAGCAGTGGGAGGCTGAGACACAAGACCTGGCCCTCGGTCCACTGTGGGGACGTGGACTTTGGTTGTGAGCAAGACGAGGGTGTGAGAAGGTTTGCTCAGACAAATGATGTCATCGGGTGACAGTCCCATTTTAACAGGACCCCTCAGGCTACTGTGCTGACAGTGACCTCTGTGTGGATGAGGGGAGGCAGGGGCACAGTGATGAGGGGACTGGCAACCCCACGGTGGGGATGACGGTGGTTTCCCTGGATATGGTTTGAAGGATTTTCTGTTTTATTGGATTCGGGGTGTGTTCACTCCCGTGCCTTGGTTAACATGGAGTCCGTCAGGTTTTCCGCTGGAAAGATGTCACTTTTCCCTTTAGTAATTAATAAGGTATTTGTGGGGAGATATTTGTAGATTATGTAAATCTCTGCCTCAAACTTTCACCACTTCCTTAAGCGTTCATGGGGGATCCTCGCCTGAATAAATCATTACTGTGAGTGTTGGCAAATGGTGATTTTTCTAAGCCCACCATTTATTTTGCATCGATGAGTCAGCACTTTATGGTAAGGAGGGCTTTTCCTCGTCCCGCGATCATTTACCTATGTTGAGTGTGGACTCACACCTTCTTGTTTCACTCACTTATGATCTGTTAATGTCATTATATATCTTGATGATCAAAATATCCCAGATTTGGCCAGTGAGAGCCACTGAAGTTTGGTCCCTGTGTCATTCTGACATTTCTCCATCATTCTCAGAGCACTTTCTTACTTCTAGGCTCTGGTGACCTCGCCTGAGTCTGTGCTAGGGACTTTATATGGCTCCACTCTTTCTCAGATGTGCCCAGGGGATTGTTTTGGTGTGGGGGGCAGTTCTCCTGTGACAGGTGTTCTTTCTTCCCTCTGATTCGCCTGACTTCCTGCCCTTCCTGCTGCTGGTTTCAGCAGCAAAGTTCCCACCCAAAAAGCCCCTGCAGCCCTGGTTGGGAGAAGTTCACGCAGCAGCATGACACAGCACAGCCTCTACTCTGGGTCAGGCTGAGCCACTGGTGTTCTGGAGAGGAAGTGTGTTCACTGTAGCTCCTGTGTCTGCCCCCTCAGGCCCCTTTCTAGACTGCATTTACTCCCTGGCCATCCTGCAACCAGCCTTACCTCGTGACACCCACCCCCTAGCCCAAGTTTCCCTTGTGCCTGTATTTCTGTCCTGTAACCCATCCAAGTGTCCCTGCTCACCTGGGACTGTGGCCCCGACTGCCCACCATTCCCTTTCTCAGGATGTGGATGGAGCCTGGCTCATGGAGGGGCTCCCTGACAATTCAGGTTTGTTTCTCCCCGTGAGATGCTCCCTTGCAGCCCTGACTGCTTCGTCCTGCAGCCTTTCTTCCCCTGGGACCCCTGGATACCTGCCCTGGTCCGATGGTCAGCCCAGGCTCTGACTCCAGTCCCGTTTCCTGGAATGGCTTACATACCACATCCTGTTCTTGGCAATTATAAAATCTAAGATGACTGATCACATTTCTTCAAACTTCCCCAAATGTCTCCCTCATCAGTTATTCCTTGATGGTCATCCTTAAGCTCTGAGCAATCACTGACCTCGCTGTCAGCTCAATCTGCAGCTATACTCTTGTGGAAAAAAAAAAAAAGCTGCTTTTTATAAGCTCTGCAAATGTTTCCTGATTTCATCAACGAATAGGTGCACGATCTCTGGCACACTTTTGCTATGTCTGGAACTCCAATTCTTTGAAAATTTGTTCTGATGGTCATGCCAAATTTATTTTCCAGAACACTCAATTAGCTCAACAATGTCTATCAACCATTCCTTAACCATCACTTGTTGGCAGATTCCTGTGTTATTATCTTCAGCAAATGGTTTACAAATTAGAGGATCCCAGAGGAGAGACCTGGGCACCTCTTCATAGGTGGCAGGTAAAGGTAACATCCAGGGTGGTGTCACGTACAGACAGACCTTAATAAATTCAGGATGATGACGCTGGTAAACAGGAAGGGAAAGCTCCACAGAACTCCTGGTCTCTGCACTCACCAGCTGCAGAGTCATGCTTGGTCATAAAAGCACCTTCCTACAGCCACAAAATCAAATGCACATTTCGGAGAGAACTAGGGCTGGGTGCTAAGAGCAGTGAAATTGATAGTCAAAATGTTACATACACCCTTTAAGGTAAACAGGTTCTAAGTGGAGACCTGGTCTCTGGAGGCCAGTTGCTGCAGGAAATCTTATTCACAGTGAACAATACCTAACAGACAATAAAAAGAAGGAAGAAACTGGGAAAGGGGTGGCGGCAGGGTGTGGGGGGCACACGGTTTCCTTTGTGCTTTTCAGCCAGGAGAGGTTCATTTTCTCTCTTCTGATGACTGCCTTGCGGTTAATCTGCTTAGTGCTAAGGAAGCCCTCAAATGACACAGCAGGTTTGCGAGCAAGTGGGTGACAGCGGATCCAACATTAGGATGATGAGTAGCCTCTGGACAGGTGCTTACGTGGCTGTTATTCAGTCTCCTGGGCCGGAGGTGGGGCGTGGGAGGAGGGGTGGCGCTGCACTTATGCCTTTAGGCGAAGGCTCAGCCAGGGAGCGGGCACAGGATGGCCAGTCACCTTTCATCAGGCTGATTAGACTGGGACCTCGGTGGGCGGGGTAAGGTCCAGACAGTGAAGACTTCAGAAACTGCTGGAGCCGTTCAGGGCCAATGCCAAGTGACTAGTGTTATCTGAACCTTTTCCTCCTGTTCTGTCATTACCTCCTCCAACAAGGGCCAAGTTTGCGAGGCCCAGAGCCTGGTTGAAAAAAGGTTTACAAATTTTTTTTTTTAATGGTTAATTTTTTTGGTTGCACCATGCAGCATGCAGGATGTTACTTCCCCAACCAGGGATCGAATCTGTGGCCCCTGCATTGGAAGCACAGAGTCTTAACCCCCTGGACTGATGAGAAATCCTCTCAATTTTTTAAAAATTAAAACAATGTTGGTCACTGTAACTCTTTTCACCTTTCAAAGAGGGGTGGGGCCAGGGACTCAGGGGTCAGTCTGGCATCTGATAACCTGCTGGCAGCAGCATGCAACCACCCTGCCATCCCTCTCCCTACCCACTCCCCACCCCAACCACCACCCTCCACCCAGGAGATGCTGCCAAAGCTCCCTGGTTCTGCAGTTGGTTCACAGGCTGAGTCCAACTGTGACAAACTGTCAGGTGGAGGTCGGGAGTGTCGATGGTTTCCCTAAAGGTGGGAGTAGGAGTCCTTCTTGACAAACTGCCTGACCTCGACCTCTCCCTCTGTGGGACAAAGATGAATACAGCTACTTCATATGGTTGTCGTGAACACAGAACCCTGAATACTCATGAATGCAGGTAAACAATAAATGTTTACTGTTAGCAGTGGCTGTGGCAGGGGTAGAGCCTCACTCAGGTGGAAATCAGTCGCGATTTTACTTTCACTTTTCCCTTTCATGCTTTGGAGAAGGAAATGGCAACCCACTCCAGTGTTCTTGCCTGGAGAATCTCAGAGACAGGGGAGCCTGGTGGGCTGCTGTCTATGGGGTCGCACAGAGTCAGACACGAATGAAGGGACTTAGCAGCAGCAGCAGCAGCAGTGTACCTCTGACCCCTGGGGAATTAAGTCAAATACAGTAAGTTCCCGAAAGATGAATGAGTTCCATTCCAAGAGCATGTTTGTAAGTCTAATTTGCTTGTAAGTCCAACAGAGTTAGCCCCAGGCACCCAAATAACAAAATTGGCCATACAGTACTGGATTATAACAGGTTTATGACAATTTACATACAAATAATTACATAAAAACACAAAAACAAACACAAAGAAAAAATTTTTAATCTTACAGTGCAGTACCTTAAAAAGTACAGCCCCTAGTACAACAGCTGGCACACAGGCACTGCGTGAATAGGCAAGAAGAGCTCCTGACTGGCAGAGGGAGAGGAGGTGGGAGGTGGTGGAGCTGAAGGATCATCAGCAATGGGAGATGGAGGGCAAGCTGCCATTTCACTCATGTCTGATGTGGATGGCACAGGTTCTGATTCTGTGCTGGATTCAGTTCTATCTGCTCTTTTGAAAAAATGATCCAGTGATGTTTGGGTACATCCTGGGCTTGAAATAAAGATACTCTCCTCTATACAGTACTGTATAGTAAGGCACACAAAAGCACAGCCACTTGTAGAGGATGCACATGGGTGACAATGTATGCCAGACACGTGAGCTAACTTACCGTGACTGGACATGTGAACACGTTTGCCATCTTTGAAAGTTCACTGCTTGAAGGTTTGGATATAGGGAACCTACTGTATAAATTCAATGATACTCAACCTACTTAACGAGCATTGCCTTTTATTCTCAAGGGTAAAGGCTAAAGGCTATGGTTTCTCCAGTGGTCATGGAGTTGTACCATAAAGAAGGCTGAGTGCTGAAGAACTGATGCTTTCAAATTGCAAGGCTGGAGAAGACTCTGGAGAGTCCCTTGGACTACAAGGAGATCAAACTAGCCAATCCTAAATGAAGTCAACCATGGATATTATTAAAAGCACTGATCCTGAAGCTGAAACTCTAATACTTTGGCCACCTGATACAAATAACTGACTCACTGGAAAAGACCCTGGTGCTGGGAAGGATTGAAGGCGGGAGGAGAAGGGGATGACAGAGGACATCAAGATGTTTGGAAAGCATCACCAACTCAATGGACATGAGTCTGAGCAAGCTCCAGGAGATGGAGAAGGACAGGGAAGCCTGGTATGCTGCAGTCCATGGTCGCAAAGAGTCGGACACAACTTAGCTAATGAACAACAACAAGGGCTAAGAAGACATTTTCCCTACAGAAAAAATATTGTGATCTTTCCAAAGAGAAAAATCTATGGTTCCTCCTCTGCCAGCCCCAGAGTTTTGTCAAAATCTACCTCACTGAGCCCTTGTACAATGGGGAGAACTCAGAGCCTGGAGAGATCAGGTATGTCACCTGATGTGTTACCATTAGGAGATTAAAGGAGAGTATTTTCAGCAAACATTGAAACAATACTCAGAGTACTGGATTGAATTTATCCAAGAATATTAGTTTTCTTTTAATGCTACCCTTGGCACATGGCAGAGAATCGGATCTCATTTTAAGACAGCTCATGATTTATCCTGGGGAGCTAGAATGCAGAGTAAGTTCCTTGAAATGGGAACACCACCCAGATGAAAGGCCAGTGATAGAACCATGTGGAAGTAACCTAAGTGCCCATCAACAGATAAATGGATAAAGATGTGGTTCATATGTACAATGGAATACTACTCAGCCGCAAAATAGAATGAACTAATGCTATGTGCAATATGGATGGACCTGGAGATGATCACACTAATATTGTTTACATGCAGAATCTAAAAACAAAAAACAACAGATGAACTTATTTACAAAATAGAAACAGACTCACAGACTTAGGGAACTGAACTTCAGTTCAGTCCCTCAGTCGTGTCCGACTCTTTGCGACCCCGTGAATCGCAGCATGCCAGGCCTCCCTGTCCATCACCAACTCCCGGAGTTCATGCAGATTCATGTCCATCGAGTCAGTGATGCCATCCAGAGGGATACATTGGGAGTCTGAGATTGATATGTACACACTGCTATATTTAAAACAGATAACCAACAAGGACCTACTGTACAGCACAGGGAACTCTGCTCAATACTTTGTAATAGCCTAAATGGTAAAATAATTTGAAAAAAAAAATAGATACAGGTGTATGTATAACTGAATCACTTTGCTCTACACCTGAAACTAACATAACATTGTTCATCCAATACTATATTCCAATATAAAATTAAATTGAAAATTAGAAACACACACAGACACGTCCACATAAAGACAATGATGGCCAGTCCTGCCCCGTCCTGCCTCTCCACTAAAGTCAGAAAGAACCTCCGGTTTGTCCATAAGGAAGGCAGGGCTGGGGTTTCCCAGGCAGTGCTAGTGGTAAAGAACCCAGTTGCCTATGCAGGAGATAAAGAGACATAGGTTCGATCCCTGGGTCAGGAAGATCTCCAGGAGAAAGGCATGCAACACACTTCAGTATGCTTGCCTGAATAATCCCATGGACAGAGGAGTCTGGAGGGCTACAGTCCATAGTGTCTCAAAAAGTCAGACATGACTGAAGCAACTTAGCAAGCACACAAAAGGCAGGGCCAAGAGTCAACAGACTGTGATTTATCTTTGCAACAACTGGAAAGCAAGTTTCAGAACATTACATATCCTTTTTATTAAGTTCAACAATGAGTGAAACTAAACAATACATTGATTTTTAGTGGTGGTGGTTTTTTATTCTTTTTTTTTACTTTCAGATAAGATTGTTTTTCTAATTTAGAGAGCATGTTTCTAATCCATGTTTTATAAGTAGATGGTTTCTGAAAACTCAGCTCAAATGTCTTCAACTTCTAATGGATTTTCACTGTCCTTTGACCATTTCTATGACAGAGTGCTCTGAAAATTTACAGTGTACTTTATTTTTAAAATTTCTATTGGAATACAATTGCTTTTACAGTGTTACGTTAGTTTCTGCTGGACAAAGAAGTGAATCAGCCACACTCATACGTATATCCCCGCTCCCTGTTGAGACTCCCTCCCACCATCCCCCATCCCAGCCCTCCAGGCCATCACAGAGCACTGAGCTGAGCCCTCTGTGCTGTAGAACAGCTTCCCACTAGCTCTCTGCTTAACGCAGAGTAGTGTATGTACGTCAGTCCCATTCTCCCGGTTTATCCCACGCTCCCCTTCCCTGCTGTGTCCACGCCACTAGCTCTCTGCTGAACGCAGGGTAGTGTATGTACGTCATTCCTAACCTCCCGGTTTATCTCATGCTCACCTTCCCTGCTGTGTCCACGTGTCCATTCTCCGTGACCGCATCTCCATTCCTGCCTTGGAAAGAGCTTCATCTGTACCATTTTTCTAGATTTCACATATGTTTTTTAACATCCAATATCTTTTTTTCTGACTTACTTCCCTCTGTATGAGAGACTCTAGGTCCATTTACATCTCTACAAATGAACCTATTTCATTTTAGTGGCTGAGTAATATTCCATGGCATATATGTACCATATCTTCTTTTTCCACTCATCTGTTGCTGGACATTTAGGTTGTTTCCGTGTTCTGGCTACTGTAAACAGTGCTGCAGTGAATATAGGGATACATGTGTCCTTTTGAATTGTGGTTTCTTCAGGGTATATGCCCAGGAGTGGGATCACTGGGTTGTACAGCAGTTCCGGGCTTCCTAGGTGGTAGAGTGGTAAGCAATCTGCCTGCCAGTGCAGGAGATGCAAGAGATGGAGGTTCAGTCCCTGGATTGGGAAGATCCCCTGAAGTAGAAGATGGCAACCTGCTCCAGTACTCTTGCCTGGAAAAGTCCATGGACAGAAGGGCCTGGTGGGCTACAGTCCATGGGCTCGCACACGCCCCCCCCCCACACCCCACACACAGTAGTTCTAGGGTTAGTTTCTTAAGTAGCCTCTATACTGTTCCCCTCAGTTGCTTTATCAATTTCCATTCCCACTAACACTGTAAGAGGGTTCCCTTTTCTCCACACTCTTTCCAGCATTTATTGTTCGTAAATTTTTTGACGATGGTCATTCTGACTGGTATGAGGTGACACTTCACTGTAGTTTTGATTTGCATTTTTCTAATAATTAGTGATGTTGAGCATCTTTTCATGTGCCTCTTGGTCACCTGTATGTCCTCCTTGGAGAGATGTTTATTTAGGTCTTCTGCCCATTTTCTGATTGGGTTTATATATATATATATATATATATATATTGAACTCCATGAGCTGATGTATGTTTGGAGATTAATCCTTTGTCTGATCCTTAATTTGCAAATATTTTCTCCCTTCTGAGGATTATATAAAAGAATTAAATCAGAACACTACCTAACACTATACACAAAAATAAACTCAAAATGGATTAAAGACCTAAATGTAAGACAAGGCACAAACTCTTACAGAAAAACACATGAAAAAAACATTCTTTGACATAAACCACAGCAAGATCTTTTTGACCCACCTCCTAGGGTAGTGAAAATAAAAAATCAGCAAAGGAAACAATAAACAAGACAAACAATACATTCTTTAAACATATGAAGGTACTTGATAAAACTACAAAGTAAAATGTCAAGAGAAGAATTAACACAAAATTCAGGATACTGATGATTTGGGTGGGTGAGGAAGTAAGGGGATAAGATGGGATAACAGAACACAAGCAAGTTACAAATAACAGTTAGGCAGTGAATTCACAAGTGTCCCAAAAAATTAAGAAGAGAACATATCTTAACTGAATTCTATTAACATTAACTATGTCTTACGAATTTCTAATTTACAGAGAATTATCACGAAGTATTTTTTTCCATTTTCTTAATTTGATTGCCTTCCAGACTTATAATCATAGAATAACTGTTAAGAAACAGATTCCTTATAAAAGAGAAGATTCTAATTCTGGAAAATAGCTAACTGGGATGTATAGCTTCATCTTGCTTGACTTATGAATGCTGGTATTGATCTCTAAATGGAATTTTCAAACCAGTGACTTTTGTAAAAATATGATGGAAAGAAGTAGGACATAAAGAGCAGGAGGGGGAGAAAGGAAAGATGACGGACAGAACAAACTCGAACAATAACTTTAACGGGCTCTATCATTCCCTATAAATCAACAAATCACTTTCCCACTTTCCCCGGCTGCAGTAGAATCTGGAACCATTCTGCTCATTTCAGAGCTGGTTATAAGAGCTCGGACTGGTGCCATGTTATGCATTTGGAAGAATGATTGCATTATAAACCCCATTCCAAGCTTCCCACTGTTCCAACGATGGCAACAGTGAAGAATGTTTGAGCCGTTTTAAAATGTGAAAATATAGCTCCATATCACTGAAACTCCCACCACTCAAACTCCCCCACCCCCGGCCCCAAATAAGTCTGAGTCACCTGCCTACTTGAGTCTGAAGTTAGGTAAGAAATCATCATTCCTTTTTAAAATTTTTATTTATTTAAAAATTTTATTTATTTACTTTTGGCTATGCTGGGTCTCCACTGCTGGGCTTTTTCCTCTAGTTTTGGTGTTTGGGCTTCTCATTACGGTGGCTTCTCTTATTGCAGAGTGCGGGCTCTACCGTGAACAGGCTTCAGTAGCTGCAGCATGTGGTTTCAGTAGCTGTGGCTCCTAGGTTCTAGAGCTCAGGCTCAATAGTTGTGGTGCATGGACTTAGTTGCTCTGCGCCAGGTGGAATATTCCTGGACCAGGGATTGAACTCATGTCTCTGCATTGACAAGCGATTCTTTACCACTGAGCCACCAGGGAAGCCCAGAATCATTTCTTCTAGTAATAACTTACATGTAATAGCTTATAGAATGATGCATTCATGAAATTGGAGCCCAACTCCAGGCTTAGCACCTAGCAGAAAATCATCAACTTTGACAGAACAGGCTTTGGGGCTTCTGTTTCCAAAGGTGTGATTGATAAGATATCCTGAAGGACCCTCCTCACTAAAAACTGAGTGAAAAGTGAAAGTGTTAGTTGCTTAGTTGTGTCCAACTTTTGGGGCCCCCGTGAAGTGTAGCTCGCCAGGCTCCTTTGTCCATGGGCTTCTCCAGGCAAGAATACTGGAGTGGGTTGTCATTTTCTTTTTCAGAGGATTTTCCTGACCTCGGAATTGAATCCAGGTCTCCCACATTGCAGGCAGATTGTTTACTGTTTGATCCACCAGGGAAGCTGATGTCATTTTAAATTCGAGTAAACAAATAACCTGGCAGAAACAGAAGAGATTTCAGAAGAGGTGGCAAGAATACACAGAACTGTACAAAAAAGGTCTTAATGACCCGGAAGATGTGATCACTCACCTAGAGCCAGACATCCTGGAGTGTGAAGTCAAGTGGACCTTAGAAAGCATCACTACAAACAAAGCTAGTGGAGGTGACAGAATTCCAGTTGAGCTATTAAGCATCACTACAAACAAAGCTAGTGGAGGTGGTGGAATTCCAGCTGAGCTATTTCAAATCCTAAAAGATGATGCTGTTAAAGTGCTGCACTCAATATGCCAGCAAATTTGGAAAACTCAGCAGTGGCCACAGGACTGGAAATGGTCAATTTTCACTCTAATCCCAAAGAAGGGCAACACCAAAAAATGTTCAGACTACCACACAATTGCTCTTATTTCATATGCTAGCAAGGTAATGCTCAGAATCCTTTAAGATAGGCTTCAACAGTATGTGAACCATGAACTTCCAGACGTATAAGCTGAATTTAGAAAGGGCAGAGGAACTAGAGATCAAATTGACAACATCTATTGGATCATATAAAAAGCAAGGAAATTAAAAAAATCTACTTCTGTTTCATTGATTATGCTAAAGCCTTTGACTATGTGGATCACAACAAACAATGGAAAATTCTTCAAGAGATGGGAATACCAGACCACCTTACCTGACTGCTGAGAAACCTATATGTAGGTCAAGAAGCAATAGTTAGAACCAGATATGGACAATGGACTGATCAAAATTGGGAAAGGAGTATGTCAAATCTGTATATTGTCACCCTGTTTATTTAACTTATATGCAGAGTACATCATGCAAAATGCTGGGCTGGATGAAACACAGGCTGGAATCAAGACTGCCAGGAGAAATATCAATATCCTCTGATATACAGATGATACCACTCTCATGGTAGAAAGTGAAGAGGAACTAAAGAGCCTCTTGATGAAAATGAAAGAGGAGAGTGAAAAAGCTGGCTTAAAACTCAACATTCAAAAAACGAAGATCATGGCATCGAGTTCCATCACTTCATAGCAAATAGATGGGAAATAATGGAAGCAGTGACAGACTTTATTTTCTTGGGCTCCAAAATCACTGCAGATGATGACTGCAGCCATGAAATTAAAAGATACTTGCTCCTTGGAAGGAAAGCTATAACAAACCTAGATAGCATATTAAAAAGCTGAGACATCACTTTGCTGACAACGGTCTATCTAGTCAAAGCTATGGTTTTTACAGTAGTCATGTAGAGATGTGAAAGTTGGGCCATAAAGAAGGCTGAACACCAAAGAATTGAAACTTTTGAACTGTGGTGCTGGGGAAGACTCTTGAGAGTCCCCTGGACAGAGATGCTGATGGACAGGGAGGCCTGGCGTGCTACAGTTCATAGTCACAGAGTCAGACACGACTGAGCGACTGAACTGAACTGGCAGCAAGGAAATCAAACCAGCAAATCCTAAAGGAAATCAACTCTGAAAATTCATTGGAAGGGCTGATACTGAAGCTCCAATACTTTGGCCACCTGATGTGAAGAGCTGACTTATTGGAAAAGGTCCTGATGGACAAGAATTTGAGCAAACTCTGGGAGCTGGCGAGGGGCAGGGAAGTCTGGAGTGCTGCAGTCCATGGGGTCACAAAGGGTCAGACACGACTGACTGACTGAACACCAGCTTCTCCCCGCGAGAATTCATGCCCACAAGCCAGCAGTCTAAACCCACACTACTCGGGAAGTACAGAGAACTCAGGTTGAAATGTTAATTTAAAATGGTTCAGGACTGGTGTCCCTGAGGAGCAAGGGCTCATCCTCTCCTGAGGAACTCAGCTTCCAATCCAGCCTGGGAGAATTTCTGCACAGATTACTTTCCCAGACTGTCAGGCAACATTCACAAACTCTCAAGGAAAGATGTCATAGGTGAAATTTATCAGAAACAACACAAAACAGAAACAAATCCCCAAATGCTTCAGGAATTGAAAATAACTGGCCCAGAATAACTCACTTAATATGTTTAAAGTGAATATAATAAAATCAATGAACTGCTTTTGTAGCAGTTTAGACACAGCTGATATACAGAGAAAAAAGCAGATGGCAGATAAACCCAAAGACATAAACAACATCTGGAGAGAAGAGGGATGGGAAATGTGAAAGAGACTTTAAGGGACCAGGAGGATAGAGTTAGAAGCTTTAACCTGTGCATAATTTGGTTGCCATAGGGAGAAAATAAGGTGTGGAAGAGGCACTATTCAAACAGAATGTTTCAGAGCTGTTGAAAGATGTTCACCATTAGAAGCCATAAGTCCCGTGAATTCCATCCGAGATGAATGTTTGAAAAAATCACAGGAAAACCAAAGAAAAATAGGAGATACTATAAGCAGCCAAAGAAAAAAAAAGACAGGTCACTTACAAAAGAACTACAATTAGACTTGTGCTGATGTCGAAACAGAGATGGCTGAGAGCCAGGGGGAGCCTACCTGACTGTTATCAGCAGAGAGAGCTTCCACCTGAACTTGAACTTCATGAATGGGATCATGCTTTCTTTCTCCTGCTTGCCATTTTCTTGGCTTTCTGCATGAAGCCAGTGCTTGATGTGCTTACAGTGGTGGTATTTCACCATCCTTCAGTCCTTCTCTCCACAAGTACCAACTCCCGAAACTAAGTGTAAATCTCCAGGTTGACCCCTCAGATACCCTTCCAATATATCTGTCACTTTTCACTTAAAATGACCAGGCAATCAAGATAATAATAAGAAGTAAAGGAAAGTTGATACAAGTCAGACATGTCTAGGCTATAGCATAATCCACTTTGTTAAGTGAAGAATCTCAAGAAACTGGTAAACATTCAGAAGAGAAAGGTTCTACTTCATGTATTGTGTAGACTAGTAATCTGAAGATCAGAATGTAAATAATCACCTTAATTTGAAAAGACCCTGATGGATGGCACATTTTAGGGGGAAGTTCCTGCCAGGCATGCAGCTTTTTAGCAGTTTGAGAAACTCTTGGAAAGCGGAGTTTATGTGTATAAAGTCTGACAGTATTGGCTGCACCATAGTATAATAAAAGACAGTGCAGTTAAATAACAGTAGCCTGGAAAATGTCAATGATACATTCATGCTATGAAAGATCAGCGCATCTCCTTACATTTAGGAGGCTAAAACTGGAGATTTTTAGCATTAATAAAAGAAGAATAGTAACCATAGAAACAGAGCATTTCTCTTATTTCTATGGGAAGGAAAGCAGCTCTTTCTGTGGAATGCTTTGAGGTGCTCTGTTAAGCGCTTCTCCTGAAGATCCCTCTCCTACAGATCTCTCTGGACTATTTAAAGTAATGGGAATTCTCTAAAAATAATAGGCAAGCCATTTAGTAATAAGGGCAATTTTGATTAAAAGTTAAAATATTCTTACTATAAAGAAATGCAAAGTGTGATGGCAACAGACCAAATTATCCAATAGGGAAGGAGAAGAGCAAAGGGCCAAATCAATGTTCAGACTGCAAGTGCAATAAAAAGGAAAAGCTGACAGATATGGAAAGCCTGCTCTTTCTCAAGTACTTGTTATACTTCATTGCATTTAATCCTCATGACCATCCTGTAAGAATATATACATATATATTTATTTTATCTTTTTCTTAACTGTTAAAGTCATCCAGTTCCCCTTGGTATCTGCAGGGGGTTGGTTCTAGGATCCCTGTGGGTACCAAAATTAAAGGATGCTCAAGTCCTTTACATAAAAGGATGTAGCATTTGCATAACCTACGCACAGCCTTCCGGTATACTTTAAATCATTTCTAGATTACGCATAAGGTCTAATACAATGTAAATGCTATGTAAATATTTGTAAATACTATGTAACTAGTTGACAGAGTGCAGAAATTTAAGCACATTTTTTACTATTTTATCTCCTTTCCCTCCTCTCTCAATATTTGATAATTTTACTGTATTTCCCCCTTTCTTTTGGTTACTTTTGTAAATTAAATGCTACATCTGGACTTTTGTTTCCTGATCCATCAACTGGCAGCAGTATATATTGATTCCTTACTTTGAAATATGAGAGTATTATTGCCTTTTTACTTTCCTACAATTTTAAACTTCCACTTTTGATAGATCCTATTTTCTTGGGCTCCAAAATCACTGTGGACAGTGACTGCAGCCATGAAATTAAAAGATGCTTGCTCCTTGGAAGGAAAGCTATGACAAACATAGACAGTATATTAAGAAGCAGAGACATCTGTTAATTGATAAATATCTGTATAGTCAAAGCTATGGTTTTCCCAGCAGTAATGTATGGATGTGAGAGCTGGACCATAAAGAAGGCTGAGCACCAAAGAATTCATGCTTTCAAGTTGTGGTGCTTGAGAGTCTCTTGGACTGTAAGGAGATCTTGCCAGCTAATCCTAAAGGAAATCAACTCTGAAAACTCATTGAAAGGATTGATGCTAAAGCTTCAGTACTTTCGCCACCTGATGTGAAGAGCTGAATCACTAGAAAACACCCTCATGCTGGGAAAGTTGATGGCAAAAGGAGAAGGGGGTGACAGAATTCGATGAAATGGTTAGATAGCATCACTGACTTAATGGTCATGAACCTCAGCAAACTCTGGTCCATGGTGTCCTGAAGAGTCAGACACAACTTACTGATGGAACAACAAAAATTTTACTGTCAAAGCTGATGTTATGCACATTTTGCTGCTACATAATAGCTAAATATTTATTTCGAGGTTTGCCTATCAGTTCAGTTCAGTTCAGTTCACTCAGTCATGTCTGACTCTTTGCGACCCCATGAATTGCAGCACGCCAGCCCTCCCTGTCCATCACCAACTCCAGTTTACCCAAACTCATGTGCATCGAGTCAGTGATGCCATCCAGCCATCTCATCCTCTGTTGTCCCCTTCTCCTCCTGCCTCCAACTCCTATAGATTGACTCTAATATTGGAAATCAATAAACAATACTTACCATGGTTGTAAAATTATTTTTTATTCTAGGACCAAATTCCTTCTCCCTTGTTCAAAGATCACAGTGTCATTTGCCTTAAATGAGAATCTACTAGCATTGTGTAAGGTCAAATGGTTTTCTTAATTTTATTCATTGTTTAAGATAAATGTTTGGTAGAATTCACCTATGGTGCCATACAGACATAGTTTTGTTTGAGGGGAAGTTTTTAACTACAGATTTAATATCTTTAGTAATTACAGGACTACTCTGATTTTTTATTTCTTCTTAATACGAGTTTTGAAAAGTTGTCTTATTATAGAAAATTGTCCATTCTCCCCTCAACTTTCATTTTTTGGCATAAATTCTTTTTAAAATATTCTGGAATCCTAGTTTCAATTTCTGAAATATCTTTAGTGATGTCTCTTTTTCATTATAATAATGGCTAGTGTATTTTCTTAATCAGTCTTCCTAGTAGGTATTTATCAATTTAATCTTTTAAGAAATGAAGTTGCTGGCTCCTTGAGTATAAATCTATTATACTTTTATTGGTATGCTAAACAGTTTTACAAAGTGGTTTTTACCAAATTACACACCCACCAGCAGGATATGAGAGTTTTGCTTGGTCCACATCTTGGCCAAAACCCAGTAACGTCTGTCCTTTTTATTATAGCTCTGCAGATGGGTATCTTATTTGATTTTTTTTTAATTTAATACTTTATTCCATTTCACAATACTGCATTGGTTTTGCCATACACTGACATGAATCAGTCACAGATGTACACGATCTCCCAATGCCAAAGCCCCCACTCCCCACCTCCCACCCCACACCATCTCCCCGGATCATCCCGTACACCAGCCCCAAGCATCCTGTATCCTGTATTGAACATAGACTGGCGCTTCATTTCTTATATGATTGTATACATGTTTCAATGCCATTCTCCCCAATCATCCCACCCTCTCCCTCTCCCTCAGAAGCCAAAAGTCCATTCTATACCTCTGTGTCTCTTATGTTGTCTCACTTACAAGGTCATCATACTATCTTTCTAAATTCCATATATATGTGTCAGTATACTGTATTGGTGTTTTTTCTTTCTGGCTGACTTCACTCTGTATAATCAGCTCCAGTTTCATCCATCTCATTAGAACTGAGTCAAATTTATTCTTTTTAAGGGCTGAGTATACTCCATCGTGTATATGTACCACAGCTTTCTTATCCATTTATCTGCTGATGGACATCTAGGTTGTTTCCATGTCCTGGCAATTATAAACAATGCTGCAATGAACATTGGGGTAGATGTGTCTCTTTCAATTCTGGTTTCCTCGGTGTGTATGCCCAGCAGTGGGATTGCTGGGTCATAAGGCAGTTCTATTTGCAATTTTTTAAGGAATCTCCACACTGTTTTCCATAATGGCTGTACTAGTTTGCATTCCCACCAACAGTGTAAGAGGGTTCCCTTTTCTCCACATCCTCTCTAGCACTTATTGCTTGTAGACTTTTGGATTGCAGCCATTCTGACTGGTGTGAAGTGGTACCTCATTGTGGTCTTGATTTGCATTTCTCTGATAATGAGTGATGTTGAGCATCTTTTCATGTGTTTGTTAGCCATCCGTATGTGATAACTAATGATTTTGAGCACCTTTTTATATGCTTGTCATTTAGATATCTTCTTTTATGAAGTTTCTCTTTATATATTTTGCCCATTTCTCTATTATCTAAGAGGGTTTTTTTTTTAACATTTTTCATATATTTTACACATTTACATATGTGTTCTTTCCAGGTTATGTGTATTGCAAAATATCATCTCCCAACTTCTTAACTTGCCTTTTCACCCTCTTAATATTGTTGTTAAATCAACAGTTTCTTAACTTTGGGTAGCCTATTTATTAATTATTATGTATTAGTTATTTGTTTATTATTTATTTCCAAACACTCTGTTTAGTGCTTTATAAAGTCTTTCCCTACCTCAAAATGCATGAAGATATTTTCCTGTAATTTATTCTAGAATTTTATTGGTTTTTGCCTTCCTTATGGACATAAATAATCCACCTAGAATTGAATTTGAGTATGATTGCTTTTTTTTTTTGCTTTGGATACTCTATTGGTCCATTAACTGAAAGACCATCTTTTTCTCACTGGACATCAGAATCATCTTTGTCATTTACTCAAATGACTATATATTTGGTACTGTTTCTATACTTTCTGTTATGTTTCATTTCTGAGTTTGTCTCTCACTGTGTGAATGGCACACTGACTTAATTACAATAACCTATAATTAGTTTTAATGTGCAACCCACTCCAGTATTCTTGCCTGGAGAATCCCCTGGACGGAGGAGCCTGGTAGGCTACAGTCCATGGAGTCGCAAAGAGTCGGACACGACTGAGCGACTTCACCTTCACCCTATGAGAGTATAAGTTCAACAAATAGGTTTTTCTCTAAAATTATTTTGGTGGTTTCTCAGTTCAGTTCAGTTGCTGAGTCGTGTCCGACTCTTTGCGACCGCATGAATCGCAGGACGCCAGGCCTCCCTGTCCATCACCATCTCTCGTTCACTCAGACTCACACCCATCGAGTCAGTGATGCCATCCAGCCATCTTATCCTTAGTCGTTCCCTTCTCCTCCTGCCCCCAATTCCTCCAAGCATCAGAGTCTTTTCCAGTGAGTCAACTCTTCGCATGAGGTGGCCAAAGTACTGGAGTTTCAGCTTTAGTATCATTCCTTCCAAAGAAATCCCAGGGTTGATCTCCTTCAGAATGGACTGGTTGGATCTCCTTGCAGTCCAAGGGACTCTCAAGAGTCTTCTCCAACACCACAGTTCAAAAGCATCAATTCTTCA
>SJYC01108484.1:0-25879 GCA_006408675.1 Madoqua kirkii
AGGTTCTCAATTATATTTATTTTCTTTCAAATTCTTGATCATACTTTCCATTTTAAAATCCTTATCTGCAAATTGAAACATCAGTTTCATTGTGGTGTCTCTTTCTATTAGCTCTTTTATTCTTTCTGTAGAAAAATACATATTTCTGTTTCCTTTGGCTATGGAATAAATTTTTTATTTTCTCATGTCCCATAATAATGATTGTTTGCTATATTGTAAAATGCCTGAATTATATTTCTTCTTTTAAAGTGTGTGTGTGTGTGTTTTCTGACAGATAGCCAAATGAAAATTGATCATCGTGAACCTTTATTTCAGGCTTTGTTTGAGTGGTTATGTTTCACTACTTTGCTTTGTTCTACTCTGTGATCCTACTTTTAAAGCATGATTTTTCTGGAGTGTCAACAGCACTCCTGGGGTACTCAGCGAGTCTCCACTCTAGCTGGAACATACTGTCAAGCTCTCAGCACTGGGGAACCTCTCATATCTTTATTCAGTTATTAGTCCCCAGCAGCTCTTCTCTGACACATCTTAAAATCTCACCCTAAACCTTTATAGCCTTGCTTTCAGCCAAGGGACAGAGGAAATAACATGCTCAAACAAGAGTTTTTCTCTGTACTGCTCTCCTTCCTCATCCTGTTTCACAGCTTAGAAGCTCTGGCTCTTATTTCTGCCTGTTTCCTTCATTGAGACTGCAGCTTTTGACTTGGGTTTCTCCTCTTTGTGCTGTAGTCGGGGAAAAAAAAAAAAAAAACGAAAAAAAAACCTCTTGGGCAGGAAGTCAGAGTGAATGCAGGGTTTACTTGTCAGAGTTTTTCTCTTTTTTTCAGATAAAATGGGCTTAGCCTCTGTTGTCCATTCTTGAAAACAATTGCCTCATATAGTTTGTCTCTTTTTATACTTGTTTGCAAAGGGTACAGTAGTCTGATAAAGTAATTGTGTCGTGGCTAGAAGTGAAAATTCCAAATATATTTTATTTTCACCTAGATAAAGAAAATGTGGCATAGGGTTTACCATATTTATCTCAAAGCAGTACTTTCGAGGAAAATGCATTCTCTTTGTCTCAATCTAAAGAGGAATTTAGATTGATTTAAAATGAATTTGTTAGAATCTGGTCTAGAATATTACCAGGGAGACAACAGTATTTAAATATTCACCTTGGATTTACAAGCTGTCAAAACACCCTCATAATCATTATCAGATGAATGTTCATAGTATATATTCAATATTTTTACATATAGTACATTTTTAATCACTCATCTTTGAACACTATGGCAGCCTTGTGGGATGACAATATTTCATATAGCAAGACTTCAACAGAGATTAAGTAATTTGCTCAAAGTGACACATAGAAGTTGTACTGAAGCCAGAAATATACCACAAAAAGCCCAAGGCCATACTTTTTAACTAGTGTGTTTTATCACGACAAAAGATGAGCCTTTTCCCTTGTGATCTCCAAAAACATGGTTTTCTTCACTTCCTGCTATTCCACTCCACTGCCCCCATAAAACAAGGTAAGTCTAAAGAGTGTAGAAAAGGTGAAAAACACAATCAGAGTTAAAATTAAAGATAAGTGCAATGGAAATTTCTAGGAAATATACTATCAGAATTATTAATTAAGATATATCTGTACTTCCACTTCAGGTTTCACATTAAGAAGCTATTATTTCTATTTCAAGACTCAGTATAGATGTCATTTTTTCTATGAAAACTTTACTAAATATTCACTTTTATCTCCCTTCCAAATTGGATGTGGTGCCGCCTTTCTGAGTGTTGGAAATTTACTAGAGTACTCATGACAAGATACTTAATTTTCCCTTTGCTTATCTACTTATGGACGCAAGTTCCAAAGTCTTGAATCTTAAGAGCTTGGGCTTGTATTATTCAGGGCTTTATCTCAAGAATAGGAGCACTGTTCCTAAAACACAGAGGGTGTTCAAATTTAAAAATTACACACACACACACACACACACACACACACACACATCTTGTACAATCAAGAAGGTTGAAAAACAGCTATGCATGATAAAGACGAGATCTGCTTTCTAAAATAAGATGATTTTCACCTTCACTATCACACTGATAGTGAAGCCCAGCTTGATTATGCTATGATTATTTTTAGCTTTTCTTCAGAATTCATTAGTGCTTGTACAGTGGAAGATAGGCTCATATATCCCTGTCTATGAAATAGTCATAGAAAAACCAACTTCTTCATGTTACCTGTAGGTAGCTATGAAGCATTATTATTTACCAGGCACATAATCTAATAAAATTTTCATATGGCCATTTACTATATCAGTGAATTGTTTTAGGAAATAAATGACAGTTGCAATATTTGACAGACATGCAAGTGTTGAATGTGTGTGCTTAGTCTCTCAGTCATATCTGACTCTTTGCGACCCCATGTTCCTTATCTGCAAATTGAAACATCAGTTTCATTGTGGTGTCTCTTTCTATTAGCTCTTTTATTCTTTCTGTAGAAAAATACATATTTCTGTTTCCTTTGGCTATGGAATAAATTTTTTATTTTCTCATGTCCCATAATAATGATTGTTTGCTATATTGTAAAATGCCTGAATTATATTTCTTCTTTTAAAGTGTGTGTGTGTGTGTTTTCTGACAGATAGCCAAATGAAAATTGATCATCGTGAACCTTTATTTCAGGCTTTGTTTGAGTGGTTATGTTTCACTACTTTGCTTTGTTCTACTCTGTGATCCTACTTTTAAAGCATGATTTTTCTGGAGTGTCAACAGCACTCCTGGGGTACTCAGCGAGTCTCCACTCTAGCTGGAACATACTGTCAAGCTCTCAGCACTGGGGAACCTCTCATATCTTTATTCAGTTATTAGTCCCCAGCAGCTCTTCTCTGACACATCTTAAAATCTCACCCTAAACCTTTATAGCCTTGCTTTCAGCCAAGGGACAGAGGAAATAACATGCTCAAACAAGAGTTTTTCTCTGTACTGCTCTCCTTCCTCATCCTGTTTCACAGCTTAGAAGCTCTGGCTCTTATTTCTGCCTGTTTCCTTCATTGAGACTGCAGCTTTTGACTTGGGTTTCTCCTCTTTGTGCTGTAGTCGGGGAAAAAAAAAAACAAAACGAAAAAAAAACCTCTTGGGCAGGAAGTCAGAGTGAATGCAGGGTTTACTTGTCAGAGTTTTTCTCTTTTTTTCAGATAAAATGGGCTTAGCCTCTGTTGTCCATTCTTGAAAACAATTGCCTCATATAGTTTGTCTCTTTTTATACTTGTTTGCAAAGGGTACAGTAGTCTGATAAAGTAATTGTGTCGTGGCTAGAAGTGAAAATTCCAAATATATTTTATTTTCACCTAGATAAAGAAAATGTGGCATAGGGTTTACCATATTTATCTCAAAGCAGTACTTTCGAGGAAAATGCATTCTCTTTGTCTCAATCTAAAGAGGAATTTAGATTGATTTAAAATGAATTTGTTAGAATCTGGTCTAGAATATTACCAGGGAGACAACAGTATTTAAATATTCACCTTGGATTTACAAGCTGTCAAAACACCCTCATAATCATTATCAGATGAATGTTCATAGTATATATTCAATATTTTTACATATAGTACATTTTTAATCACTCATCTTTGAACACTATGGCAGCCTTGTGGGATGACAATATTTCATATAGCAAGACTTCAACAGAGATTAAGTAATTTGCTCAAAGTGACACATAGAAGTTGTACTGAAGCCAGAAATATACCACAAAAAGCCCAAGGCCATACTTTTTAACTAGTGTGTTTTATCACGACAAAAGATGAGCCTTTTCCCTTGTGATCTCCAAAAACATGGTTTTCTTCACTTCCTGCTATTCCACTCCACTGCCCCCATAAAACAAGGTAAGTCTAAAGAGTGTAGAAAAGGTGAAAAACACAATCAGAGTTAAAATTAAAGATAAGTGCAATGGAAATTTCTAGGAAATATACTATCAGAATTATTAATTAAGATATATCTGTACTTCCACTTCAGGTTTCACATTAAGAAGCTATTATTTCTATTTCAAGACTCAGTATAGATGTCATTTTTTCTATGAAAACTTTACTAAATATTCACTTTTATCTCCCTTCCAAATTGGATGTGGTGCCGCCTTTCTGAGTGTTGGAATATTTACTAGAGTACTCATGACAAGATACTTAATTTTCCCTTTGCTTATCTACTTATGGACGCAAGTTCCAAAGTCTTGAATCTTAAGAGCTTGGGCTTGTATTATTCAGGGCTTTATCTCAAGAATAGGAGCACTGTTCCTAAAACACAGAGGGTGTTCAAATTTAAAAATTACACACACACACACACACACACACACACACACACATCTTGTACAATCAAGAAGGTTGAAAAACAGCTATGCATGATAAAGACGAGATCTGCTTTCTAAAATAAGATGATTTTCACCTTCACTATCACACTGATAGTGAAGCCCAGCTTGATTATGCTATGATTATTTTTAGCTTTTCTTCAGAATTCATTAGTGCTTGTACAGTGGAAGATAGGCTCATATATCCCTGTCTATGAAATAGTCATAGAAAAACCAACTTCTTCATGTTACCTGTAGGTAGCTATGAAGCATTATTATTTACCAGGCACATAATCTAATAAAATTTTCATATGGCCATTTACTATATCAGTGAATTGTTTTAGGAAATAAATGACAGTTGCAATATTTGACAGACATGCAAGTGTTGAATGTGTGTGCTTAGTCTCTCAGTCATATCTGACTCTTTGCGACCCCATGTTCTGTAGTCTGCCAGGCTCCTCAGTCCATGGTGATTCTCCAGGCAAGAATAATACAGTGGGTTGCATGCTCTCCTCCAGGGGATCTTCTGAATCCAGGGATGGAACCCAGGTCTCCTGTACTGCAGGTGAATATTTTACTGTCTGAGCCACTAGGGAAAGCAGAGAATACTGGAATGGATAACCTATCCCTTCTCCTGGGAAACTTCCTGACCCAGGAATTGAACCAGAGCCTCCTCATTGCAGGCAGATTCTTTACCAGCTGAGCTACCAGGATTAACAGAATAAATTTTTTAAAGGAAGGTGCTTCACTAGCAAGAAAATACTTTCTTTTTCATACAGATAGATGTACAATCCAGCTGTTAAAACAAGTCACTAAAATTGTTTCAAAGGGTAACATAACCTTTGTCACACATTTAGCAAAATATTAATGGTTTCAGGAAAATAATACCACAGAAACACCTAATTAGCTAAAAATAACATTCCCTCCCCCCCATTCTGTCTCTCCCTTCTCCACTAGTGGGTCTCACTTAGTAAACTGTTTAGGTTGCCTCAGGATATGAAAACTGTCAAGAACATTATTGAGACATGGGCAAATTTGGTAGAATCTTCTCTGTCAGAATAGATGACAACTAATTATAGTCTAGAAACTGGAAACCCTTGGGGAAGAAGTGAAGTCTGAGTCTGCCCAGATAAGATTGTTTGAGGCTATTTTTGATGGTGATAGTATTTATGAGCTGTATCAATAATAGATGAACTGATGTTGTAGCACTAAAATATGAAAACATTCTTATTTGACCACCAGGAAGTTGCTTGCTTGCAACAATAATAAAAATAAAATAAGCATTAAATAATAAATCACCTCTTTAAAGGAAAAATTTCATGGTGTTCTTTAATATTCATAAAGTTGTTAACAAAGGTTTTTAAAGCTTTACGTAGTGTCATTCTAAGAGAGATGAGGGAATATGTTTTCCTTAATTAAAAAAAAAAAAGCTTTGGGATTTCTTTCTGTAATGATTGTGCTTTCTTGGTTCTGACATTGTTTTCTGTATATTCTCTGTTATTAAAAATGAATATTATCTACAACAAAATACCACTACTAGCTTGCTTTTTTCTGTGAGCTAAGATTTAATAAATAGTCACCCTTGAAATTTTATTCTTTTTCTTGACAAGGAAGGAAAAAAGCGCTTCTTGGTTTCGCTCTTGAATCTCATAAACAGCTTTCTTCTGAGTCTGCAGACTTAGGGAGTACACCAGAGAAGCAGAGCTGGTGTGCTTTGACTCAATGTAGTATGTAATTTTCTACTCTGAAGCCTCCATCAGACTTTGGTGCCACAGTGACTGATATTTTCCTGGGTGTATTGGAGCATTTGTATTAAGCAATGTCCCTTTACTTCAGGCTTTAGTTGCAAATATATGTCTCCATGAAGGAGAAGACCAACAATGCTTCCAGTTCCCTGTGAATGAATTTCTTAAATTCTATGTCACTCCATCTTAAAGCATGTGTGCAACTAATGGTCAAAAAGGTACTGGTGGAAAAGGAAAAAACAGAATAAAACCGAAAGGAAATATCACAGTAAAATAAAATAAATAATAAAAGAAAAAAGATACAAATAACTATCTTCTTATTTTATGGACTAATTAATCTTACATGTATAATTCTAACAATGTTGACTGTCACAATAGAAAGAAAAGCTAGAGAAAATAAGAGAATCCCTTTATTTATTATTTATTTCATTATTAGACCAGGGTTTCTATTGTTATAATTGAGTAGTAGGGGCACACAGAATTGAAGGACTGCATTGGCAACTCAGTAAACAAACAGAAAAAATATATTTAGCATAAGAATGGGTTTAGAATTTTAGGGTTTCATACAGATTCTTAAATATATATAAAAGTTATCTCTTTTTTTCAAGTAATTTGAGAATTTTTTGAAATAATAGGCTCAAATACTAAAAAAAGAAAAAAAAACACAACAATAGTAATAAGAAAGTGTCAAAATTCTAGGAGAATAGTAAAGAGAATAGATAAGAG
This sequence comes from Madoqua kirkii, assembly GCA_006408675.1. Lineage (NCBI taxonomy): Eukaryota > Metazoa > Chordata > Mammalia > Artiodactyla > Bovidae > Madoqua > Madoqua kirkii. The sequence goes on from SJYC01108484.1 coordinate 6,784, forward strand.
AAAGAGTCAGAAAACTTAACTCTGAGTTTCTTCAAAAACTGACAAAGAGGTGCAGAAGAAGACAGTTTAGTTATTCAGGAGGGAGACACTTTCTCATAACTCCAGGCTCTGGGCTAATTTATTTAAGTGCATAATTATTTCAAAGATGTTGAACTCTATTGAATGCTTTTCTTGAGAGCGGCTATACAGAAATATTGGAGAAATTCTCTGCAAGTTTGTGGGTAAATTATTGTATGAAGCCCTACAGCACAATTTCAACTGTCATACCAAATAAGTACATTCATAGAAATAAGAATAATGGTGTCCATTTTTAGAGAACTTGGACAATGTACCTTCATAAAAGGAGAAATCCTGGAGACGCTAAAAATAGATTTCAGGTCCTAGCACTAGACAGGTGCCTGAGATATAATTGTAAATGAGTGAAAAAAAACTGGTCCTATTAAGAGTTCACATCTGTACTGCTTACTATGTACAATGAAGTCTTTAGCAAATTTAGCAAATAAAGTACAAGACAGTCAGGTAAATGTGGTGTTTCAGGTAAAAAATGAGCAATCTATTTTTAAATTTTAAATATGTCCCAGAAGGTAATGGCCCCCACTCCAGTACTCTTGCCTGGAAAATCCCATGGACAAAGAGCCTGGTAGGCTGCAGTCCATGGGTGCGCTGAGAGTCGTATATGACTGAGTGACTTCACTCTCACTTTTCACTTTTTACTTTCATGCATTGGAGAAGGAAATGGCAACCCACTCAGTGGTCTTGCCTGGAGAAATTAGGGATGGGGAAGCCTTGTGGGCTTCTGTCTATGGGATCGCACAGAGTCAGACATGACTGAAGCTACTTAGCAACAGCAGCAGCATGTACTGTTTAGGGTAGCTCAGCTGGTAAAGAATCCACTTGCAATGCAAGAGACTCCAGTTTGATTCCTGGGTTAGGAAGATTTCCTGAAGAAAGGATAGGCTACCCACTCCAGTATTCTTGGGCTTCCCTGGTGGCTCAGTCAGTAAAGAAACATCCTGCAATGTGGGAGACCTGGGTTTGATTCTTGGGTTGGGAAGACCCTCTGGAGGAGGACATGGCAACCCATTCTAGTATTTTTGCCTGGAGAATCCCATGGACAGAGGTGCCTGCCTGGCTAGAGTCCATGGGGTCACAAAGAGTCACACAAGACTGAGCGACTAAGTACAGCACAGAGTGCTATGTTGGGAACATTTTACACTAAAAGTTGTTTATCTGAAATTCAAATTTAACTGCATATTCTGTATTTTATCTAGCAACTCCATTTAGCACATTAAGCTATTAATTCATCTGATTCTTTAAAACATTTTACTTTGTAATTTTCATAGTAGTACAGTTGCTTTACAATATTGTGTTAGCTTCTACTGTACAGCAAAATGAAGCAGCTACATATACACATATATCCCCTCTCTTTTTGGATTTTCTTCCCATTTAGGCCACAGCAGAGCATTGAGTAGAGTTCCCTGTGCTTCACAGTAGGTTCTCATTAGTTACCTATTTTATACATAGAATCAATAGTGTTTATGTATCAGTTCCAACCTCCCAATTCATCTGATTCTTAAAATAACTTGGCTGGCTAGATATTTTCACTTTTTTTTTCCATTTTACAGATGATAAACTGAGGCAGAGAGAAGTTTTATAATTTTCCAGGTTCATGTGGATAGTGATCTATGAAGCTCAGTTCAAAGCCAAGAGGCTTCAGAGACCCTGATCCTAACTGCTCTCTAAATAGCCTCTGCATCCACCCAGATATGTGATGCAGACCAGGCTCAAAATGAAGAAAAATGAAGGACTGGTAGGCAGCAAGACCTCTGAAAAAAATTAAATTTAGAATCTGTTAGAACCCCTGCTTCTAATATCTCTCCACTATAATTGTCACTCTGCCATATAATTGCTGCTATATGAGTTTTCTAAAATTTAAATGTAGTCATCTTGCTTACTGGTCCAGATTTTCCAGTGGCTCTTAGAACCTCATGATAAAATTATGTGCTTTTTGCATGATAGATGAGGCCTTCATAATTGGACACTTGCCCACCTCCATTACTTCACTTCTCACAACCTCCTTTTATTTCCCCAGCTGTACATGTATACACATACATGCTATACCTCAGAAACAATGAAGTAGGTTACTTTTCTGAATTAAAGAATATGCATTCACATTATTTGGAATATTATTGTTCATTTGCTACGTTGTGTCTAATTCTTTGCAACTCCATGAACTGTAGCATTCCAGGCTTCCCTGTCCTTCAGTATCTCCCTGAGTTTGCTCAAACTAATGTCCACTGAGTCAGTGATATCATTCAACCGTCTCATCCTCTGTTGTCCCCTTCTCCTCCTTGCCTTCTATTTTTCCCATTTCCCAGCATCAGGGTCTTTTCCAATGGGTCTTCTCTTCACATCAGGTGGCCAAAGTATTGGAGCTTTAGCTTCAGCATTAGTCCTTCCAATGAATATTTAGGATTGTTTTTTTTTTTTAGGATTGACTGATTTGATCTCCTTGCAGTCCAAGGGATTCTCAAGAGTTCTCCAACACCACAGTTCAAAAGCATCTTTGGCACTCAGATTTCTTTATGGTGCACCTCTCACATCTGTACATAACTACTGAAAAATAGTGGGGTTAATATAAAGCTAGTAAACAAATGCTCTTTCATATCACCTTGCATTGCCTATGCCATTACACTATTTCTTTTCACTGTTTTCTTGGCAAATTCTTGCTACCTTTCACTCTCAGAAGGCTCTCTTCATGGGAAGCTGTGCTTGGCTCTCCAAAGCCAACTTTCATGTTGCTTGTTACCTAACTACTCAAAGGAAGCCATGTTTAGATTTGCTTTTCTAGATTTTGCTTTAGATTTAAAGTAGTTTAATCTTGATAGCAGACATTTAAGCAATGTTTATAAAAAAGAAGCAGAAACAAATAAATGCTTTCCAAAGCTTTATTACCCAGTTAATGCTTTTTGTCATCTCTTGTATATTGTAAGGTCTCAAAAGTATCTACTGATTGAGTGAGTGATTCCCTGCTTGTTATTTCTAAATTACCTTCAGTGAAAAAACTAAAGTAACTCCTGTTAATAAAATGCAAGAATATTATTGTTTTGAAACCTCAGTATGTCCCCTAGTGAAATTTCAGACTGGCCCCTGTACCTGGAGGGCAAGGCGAGACTGAAGAAAGAGACAGGCCACTCCAGATTGGTCAGGATAGTTTTAGTAAGCAAGCGGACTTAATTATGAGGCTTGTCTTGGCTGACCACATGACCAATAGACCTCCAAACCCATCCATCAGAATTATAAAAGTTTAATGTGGAGTCCTTAAATGGGTTCAGTCACACACACTGTCCAGAAGGTCTCAACAGCACTTTGCCCTCTCAAGGCTGTGTCCTTAAAAAAGGCTCCTGCTGGGGAAACACTGGGCAGAGTGCACATTCTGAGAACAGGGGAGAAGAGGAGGAGCATGCATTGCCCAGATCCAGCTCATGGGTCAACCAGTGGTCACTTCCTCTTGATTATTTCCTCTGAAAAAGATTTATCATGTACTTGTCTCCAGATAAGATGTATTAAATCTATAATAAGACTTTATGATTTTTATGCTGAATGTTATGATGAACAAAATTTAAAATAGCTAGTAACTGCTGAGTAAAATTTAATTGTTTATTAAATTCCAAAATTGAGAACTTGAATGTACTTATGTTTGTTAGTATTATACTCCATCTTCCAGATATCAAAGCTATAATTCTCAATACTTTAAGTCACTTACATTATTACTACATCCCTCCTTGAAAAACAGAGTGAAGCAAGTAGAATAAACTGATAGGGGCTCATGGAGGTGTTGGTGTTGCTGTAGTAATTGTTGCTGTTCTTCTTTCTCTTCTTGCTTTCTTTACTCTCGTTCCCTCATCACCCTCCACTTCCTCTCAGTTATTAAGAGAAGTTTAGAGAATTGCTTGGCATGGAAAAACAGTAAATGGTGTCAGAAGAAAAAAAAATCATACATTTGTTGTCAGAAAACACTACACAAGGATATATATAAGCTACATAAAAATAATATATTTTTATGTACCTTAATTGTTTATATATAGTATATGTGGGGAATATCTATTGCAGCATCAGTTCAGTTCAGTCGCTCAGTCGTGTCCGACTCTTTACGACGCCATGAATCACAGCACACCATGCCTCCCTGTTCATCACCATCTCCCGGAGTTCACTCAGACTCACGTCCATTGAGTCCGTGATGCCATCCAGCCATCTCATCCTCGGTCGTCCCCTTCTCCTCCTGCCCCCAAGCCCTTCCAGCATCAGAGTCTCTTCCAATGAGTCAACTCCTCTCATGAGGTGGCCAAAGTACTGGAGTCTCAGCTTCAGCATCATTCCTTCCAAAGAAATCCCAGGGTTGATCTCCTTCAGAATGGACTGGTTGAATCTCCTTGCAGTCCAAGGTACTCTCAAGTCTCTCTCTCTCTCTCTCTCTCTCTCTCTCTCTATATATATATATATATATATATATATATATATGCTTAAATGTATTTGTAAAAGATGCATATATGTGTATATACAAAAACACACAGATATATATGTGTGTATATATCTGTATATACATAGCATAATATGTTCTACAATAAAAGCAAGTTTCAATATTTAGCAAATTATGCATAGGACTTATATTAACAAATATACTTGCAGTAGCAAATTATAAATTCAAATGTAAGTGAGAATTTTTTTCTCTACATGAAGCACCTAAATATTTAGTGCTTGTCTAAATACCATGTCACGCCCTTAAATTGATTGTGGTTTGCTTGCAGGTGCATTCAAATTAAGCTTACTTCGGTGTTACTCTTTGTTGGCAGCAGAGAGAAAGCAAGTTTGGGGATTAGCAATTAAGTAAATACCTAAACATACATACAGCTTTCTCAAGAGGCAGGTCAGGTGGTCTGGTATTCCCATCTCTTTCAGAATTTTCCACAGTTTATTGTGATCCACACAGTCAAAGGCTTTGGCATAGTCAATAAAGCAGAAATAGATGTTTTTCTGGAACTCTCTTGCTTTTTCCATGATCCAGCAGATGTTGCAAATTGGTCTCTGGTTCCTCTGCCTTTTCTAAAACCAGCTTGAACATCTGGAAGTTTACGATTCATGTACTGTTGAAGCCTGGCTTGGAGAATTTTGAGTATTATTTTACTAGCATGTGAGATGAGTGCAATTGAGCAGTAGTTTGAGCATTCTTTGACACTGCCTTTCTTTGGGACTGGAATAAAAACTGATTGTGACCTATGGCCACAGCTACATTTTCCAAATTTGCTGGCATGTTGAGTGCAGCATTTTCACAGCATCATCTTTTAGGATTTGACTGTGTATTCTTGCCACCTCTTCTTATTATCTTCTGATTCTTTCAGCTCCATATTGTTTCTGTCCTTTATTATACCCATCTTTGCCTGAAATATTCTTTTGGTATCTCTAATTTTTTTGAAGAGATCTCTAGTCTTTCTCATTCTGTGGAAAGGCTTTCTTATCTCTCCTTGCTATTCTTTGGAAGCCTGCATTCAAATGGGTATATCTTTCCTTTTCTCCTTTGCTTTTTGCTTCTCTTTTCACAGCTATTTGTAAAGCCTCCTTAGACAACCATTTTGCATTTTGCTTTTTTGCATTTCTTTTTCTTGAGGATGGTCTGGATCCCTGTCTCCTGTACAATATCATGAAACTCTGTCCATAGTTCATCAGGCATTTTATCAGATCTAGTCCCTTAAATCTATTTCTCACTTCCACTGTATAATCATAAGGGACTTGATTTAGGTCATATCTGTATATTCTAGTGGTTTTCCCTACTTTCTTTAAGTTTGAATTTGGCAATAAGGTGTTCATGATCTGTTCCACAGTCAGCTCCCAGACTTTTTTGCTGACTTTATAGAGTTTCTCCACCTTTGGCTGCAAAAAATATAATCAATCTGATATTGGTGTTGACCATCTAGTGATGTCCATGTGTGGAGTCTTCTCCTGTGTTGGAAGAGGGTATTTGCTATGACCAGTGTGTTCTCTTGGCAAAACTCTATTAGCCTTTGTCCTGCTTCATTTCATACTCCAAGCCCAAATTTGCATGTTACTCTAGGTGTTTCTTGATTTTATACTTTTGCATTCCATTCCCCTATAATGAAAAGAGCATCTTTTTTTGGATGTTAGTTCTCTTGAGAAATCTGTGTGCAGGTCAGGAAGCAACAGTTACAACTGGAAATGGAACAACAGACTAGATCCAAATAGGAGAAGGAGTATGTTAAGGCTATATATTGTCACCCTGCTTATTTAACTTATATGCAGAGTATATTATGAGAAACACTGGGTTGAATGAAGCACAGCTGGAATCAAGATTGCCGGGAGAAACATCAGTAACTTCAGATATGAGGAAGACACTATCCTTATGGCAGAAAGAAAAGAAGAACTAAAGAGCCTCTAGATGAAAGTGAAAGAAGAGAGTGAAAAAGTTGGCTTAAAACTCAACATTCAGAAAACAAAGATCATGGCATCTGGTCTCATCACTTCATGGTAAATAGATGGTAAAACAGTGACAGACTTTACTGTTTTGGGCTCCCATGAAATAAAAAGACTGCACCCATGAATTGAAAAGACACTTATTCCTTGGAAGAAAAGTTATGACTAACTTAAACAGCATTTTAAAAAACAGAGACATTACTTTGCCACCAAAGGTCCATCTAGTGAAGGCTATGATTTTTCCAGTAATCATGTATGGATGTGAGAGTTGGTCTGTGAAGAAAGCTGAGCACTGAAGAATGGATGCTTTTGAACTGTGGTATTGGAGAAGACTCTTGAGAGTCCCTTGGACTGCAAGGGGATCCAACTCGTCCATCCTACAGGAAACCATTCATTGGAAGGACTGATGTTGAAGGTAAAGCTCCAATACTTTGGCCACCTGATACGAAGAACTGACTCATTTGAAAACACCCTGATGCTGGGAAAGATTGAAGGTGGCAGGAGAACGGGACGACAGAGGATGAGATGGTTGGTTGGCATCACCAACTCGATGTACATGAGTTTGAGTAAACTCTGGGAGTTGTTGATGGGCTGGGAGGCCTGATGTGCTGCTGTCTATGGGGTTGCAAACTGTCGGATATGACTGAATGAGTGAACTGAAATGAACTGAAATGTCTAAAATTAAAGTTGCTCTTTTCGTGGACTGTAGCCTACCAGGCTCTTCCATCCATTGGATTTTCCAGGCAAGAATATTGAATTTGGTTGCTATTTCCTTCTACATGAAATCTTCTCAAACCAGGGACTGAACCGAGGTCTCCCTCATTGTAGGCAGATGCTTTACCATCTGAGCCCCTGGGGAACTCCCAAATACCTAAACAGGCATAAATTTTAGCAGCTTAGCTTTTTAAAATGCCTGTTTATCCTAACGGGTGAATACAACTTGTCACCAAATAGCAAATGCCTTAGACTTAACATTTGTGTATGAATCAATTGCTTAGGACTTAGTAATTTTTCTTTTAAGGAAGAATAGTCTATAACATTGTTACTTCCTCACGCTGTATCACAAAAGACTATTTGACATATAATATGTTGTTAAAATGTTTTGAATTATATTTAAGAACTTAGGAAAATACACAGATGTTACTCATCTTTTTGTGATACTGAGAGGAACATAGGGTGACTTCTATACATAGGACTCACTATTCCAAGCTAGAAAAGATTTTGACCTTCCAGCAGAGCCAGCTGTATAATTATGGGTTTTGTACTTCTATTTTCAGTGTCTCAAGTTTGCTCTCTATTCTACAGAGAATAAATTTTCATCTGATTCTCATTTTTATATGACCTCATATTCTTATACTTTGAGTTATAATTTGCCATAAAGTTTTCTCTGCTGATATTTTGCTGCCTTTTTTTTAAATATTAAAGGAGAGAAGTCTATGGTTATGATGATGATGATCATGATGACGAGGAGGAGGAACAAAACACTAACAAGCAGCACTGCCATTCTTGAGCTTGTGTTTAGTTCCAAGAACTGTATTAAGCACCGCTGCTTTTTACTTTTTACAGTAATACTGTGAGTTAGGTGGTATTTCCATTTTGTAGAAGAGACATATGAGTCACAGAATAGTTACCCAAGTTAGCATGGCAGGTAAATGGTGAGTAAACTCACATTTTTCTGACTTCAAAGCACTCATGTTTTATTCATAGTGCTATGGCTTGGACAAGAGTACCATGCATATGTAGTTGAGAACTAAATATCATACAATATCCAAGCAATTAGTTGAAGTGGACAGTTTAAGATAATTTGATTGAAAATATCTTGCATAAAATAACCATATATAATGAACCAACAGGACATTAAAAAATGTCTTCCATTTATCTAACACAGATGGTTTCAGATTTTTATGTTATTATTATTATTTTTTTGGTTTGTTTATATCTTGTTATCCTTACACAAACACTTTCAAGACCATTATATCATATGGAGAATAAAAATTCCAAAAGGTTAAATTCTAAAAAAGGGAATAAGAGGTAAAACAAATTCTCAAATGTGTATCTTATCACTTTCTCCAATACATTTTTTCCAAAAAATACTGTGTCAACAATATTTCACATTATTTTTGTCTTAAGACTTTTAAAATGATCTCGTATATCATAGATTAATTACCTTAAAAGGGAAATTACTTAATTCTTAAGATTTTTTTTTTTCCTGATTCAACACATTGCAAAAAACTGCAACACTTCTTCAATCATACTTGGTATGGCTGATATTTTACAGTGCTTGTCACATCGTGGAAACTCAGAATGACAATAATAAAAACACTGGATAAATATACAGGTAACATGCTTTGAATGACTACTATATACCAGTGGCTATGCTCAGACTTTTACATGCATTGTCTATCTAATCTACCGAAACAGGAGACTGATAGCAGAGTAGCTGGCTTTTCTGAACAGTATAGTCTTTTACACTTAATAGTTTCAAGGATACATGATTCTTTCCTCCTAAGTTTCAGATAATTGTGCAAAACAAGTGAAATACTGCAGAAAAACAAAATAAGGAAGCATAGTATCACAAATGATCAAAAATATACAGGAATATGACAGAATAAATGAGGCATTAGCACAGGGTGACTGTCACATTGGAACAAAAGGAAAAGAGGGATGTTTACCTTAATGAGGTAATGATCCATTATTCACTCTCCAAATGACAATCATAAACTTCTGAGAAATGTTCTGGAAATTTTAGAATGTCTAGCCAGCCTCTACAGATTTCTATTCATTTGTTTGTATAAGAGTACCGTAGTCACTTTTTTTTCAGGACCTCATCAAAAATATCTCATTGTGTTACTAAAAGGAAAAAAGGAATTGAAACTACAAGATCTTCCCATACCCTTCCAGGATTCCCACAGAAGGATTTAATGTTGAATGCAAACTCTTTATGTACACTCCTTGCTATGGAATCTTCAGTTCAGTCAGTCATGTGCGACTTTTTGCAACCCCATGATACATAGCATGCCAGGCCTCCCTGTCCATCACCAACTCCTGGAGTTTACCCAAACTCATGTCCATTAAATCAGTGATGCCATCCAACCATCTCATCCTCTGCCATCCCTTTCTTCTCCTGCCCTCAATCTTTCCCAGCATCAGAGTCTTTTCAAATGAGTCAGCTCTTCACATCAAGTGGCCAAAGTATTGGACTTTCAGCTTCAACATCAGTCCTTCCAATAAATACCCAGGAATGATCTCCTTTAGGATACACTGGTTGGATCCCCTTGCAGTCCAAGGAACTCTCAAGAGTCTTCTCCAACACCACAGTTCAAAACATCACTTCTTCAGTGCTCTTCTTTATAGTTCAACTCTCACATTCATATATGACCACTGGAAAAACCATAGCCTTGACTAGATGGACCTTTGTTGACAAAGTAATGTCTCTGCTTTTTAATATGCTGTCTATGTTGGCCATAATTTTCCTTCCAAGGAGCAAGCCTCTTTTAATTTCATAGCTGTAATCACCATCTGCAGTGATTTTGGAGCCCCCTGAAATAAAGTCAGCCACTGTTTCCACTGTTTCTCCATCTATTTCCCATGAAGTGATGGGACAAGTGCCATGTTCTTCGTTTTCTGAATGTTGAGCTTTAAGTCAACTTTTTCACTCTCCTCTTTCACTTTCATCAAGAGGCTCTTTAGTTCTTCTTCACTTTCTGCCATAAGGGTGGTGTCATCTGCATATCTGAGCTTATTGATATTTCTCGTGGTAATTCAGTCCGGTGGCTGAGAGGAGCTACCCCACGTCCAAGGTAAGGAACAACGGCTGCACTTTGCTGGAGCAGCCATGAAGAGATAGCCCACTTTCAAGGTTCGAGAAACATCAGTAAGACGGTAGGCACTGAGAGAGGACATCAGAAGGCAGACAGACTGAAACCACAATCACAGACAATAGTCAGTCTGATCACATGGACCACAGCCTTGTTTAATTCAATGAAACTAAGCCATGCCATGTGGGGCCACCGAAGACAAAATCTTCAGTGCACACTCTTATTTTAAGTACATTTCCAACATTAATTCTTACTAACTTTTAATTTTCAAATGTCTTTGTTTTAGGTAGAGAGAAGTATGTAGCTGGATTTCATGTTTTGATCAAATGCCATGCATGGATAGGTCTGGCACTGGATACAGTGGCCTCAAATCTCAGAAATAGTAACTCTGGTGTAGCAGATAAAGTATAGATTCTGACCTTCAGATAGACTGTGTTTAAATGTTTTCCTATGGTTTCTACACTCCATCCTACTAACCAAACCTCTGCAGAAAACATTTCTTCAGCTTGAATCCCAAAATTTAATTTAATAAAAAAGCCATGATTGCTTTGAGGTCATTTCTTCCAGGATATCTTACCTGGCACTCCACATCTTGAACAGGAGGCCCTTCCTTTAAATTTCCATTGGGCCTTGAGCTAATGTCAACATTGCATTTCCACTATACTGATGAATATTCTTAATTATTTATCAAGTTCTCTGTTTGCCCAATACTTATCATAGGGCCTGGAACAGAGTAGTTCCAGCAAACGGAGTTCCAGTTACTGTTGGCTCTTGCTGGGTATCCATGACTGGCAATGCCATCTCCACCAGTAATCTCTGTCCCATTGCTGACTTGCACTCTACCACACTGCTCTAAACTGAGTGGGATCTTCCTGTGAGGTTGGGGCCCTTCCTCAGCTATAACTCTTCCTCTACAGGTTGTCTTGTCTCTCCATTTCTTTACTCTTTTTTATATTAAAATAGATAATTTCAGGGAGCAAGCATGGCTTCTTCTTTTCTCTAAACAGGAATGTCTCACCACAATCCAGAGTGTGGCTAAGGGTTTGGGGTGAACAAGTGTAGATGAGCAGATTCCTAAGCCATTCATTGCCGATTCACAAAGCTTGGACTGTCTTGGAGTTTGTAGTGAGTCAGTGGAGAGCTTTAATTAAGAGAGTGACAAGGCTAGATTCTCATTTTAGATAGATCACTCTACTGGCTCTGAAGAAGATGGATTTGAGGAGAAAAATATTAGGGAGCACAGAAATCAATAACAAGGGCATTCAGTACTACAGACCTGCATTTTAAGGGCCTGTACCAAGGATAAGTAAACTTTTTTTCTGTAAAGGGCCAGATAGTACATATTTTTGGCTTTATCACAGCTACTCGACTCTGCCTCAAAAGCTAAAAATGTAGACAAAAGGTAAATGAATGAGTGTATCGGTGTTCCAATAAAGCTTACTTTATGGAAACTCAAGTTTAAATTTTATATAATTTTCATTTGTCACATACTTCCACCTCCTTCTTCTCTGTTTTCATGGACTCTCATAACTTTGAGACTTGTGGCTAATATGATTAATAGCTGTAGTGAAATTTAAGTATTTTATTTCTTAGTAAGTATATACTAATATGTTCCAAATGGAATAATCTGAAAAGTAACAGAGGAGATGGAAAAAACTTATCAAATTTGCCTTTGGAGAAATGTATCTGCCAATACTCATCCATGCAAACATCTGTGAAAAATATCAGATGTCATTTTGGTGCAACCAAATAAAATATCCAATTTAAGCCAATGGAGGAGCTGCATTTTGAGAGCTGTCACGTGAACTGAGTCTGATAGGATATTACCTTTGTAAGACAAACAAGCTTTTATTGCATAAGTAATCTATGGAATTCAGAACCATAGAAAAGTTGAAAAGCTTCTAATTAAAAAATGGCATAGGAGATCCTACAGTCTCAATGGATCAATTGCTGCCTCGCCTAGTTATGAGTTAGAAGTACTTCTGCTTACTAATGTCATTACACAAAACATTAAAATATTTCTACAAATCAAAAGTTATGCAGATTAATAAGAACAAAGTCTTCAAGAATCAGCTACATTGTTTACATTGTTTAAGCAACTGCTCCTGAGTAAAAGTAGTATAAATACAATATTATCGTTGCATTTCATGTTTTATACAGACAGTATATTGGAATGCTTTCTAGTATTGTTTTTGCTTCTTTAGTTATACTGAAAATAAAGTGTAGTCAGTCATGTCTGACTCTTTGAGACCCTATAGACTGTAGCCTGCCAGGCTCCTCTGTCGATGGGATTTTCCAGGAAAGAATATTGGAGTGGTTTACCGTTTCCTTCTCCAGGGAATCTTCCCGACCCAGGGATCAAACTCAGGTCTCCCATGTTGAAGGCAGACTCTTTACTCTCTGTGCCACAGGGAAGCCCCAAAGTTATCCTAGATAATTATTATTCATTATTTAATTTTATTCTGGCCTGTTTTCTTGTTTTGCTTTCTTTTTCAAATCATTTTTTCTGTCTTAACTTTTATATACTTACAAAAATCTAACATGTTAATTGGTTAGAACATTTTATTCTTTTTTTTTAAAATATGAAAGGTTTAAAATTTTATTTTGTTTTTTATTTTTTTGTGCCTCATAGATAATGCAGGTTTTTTAATTAATTAATTTTTAAAATTTCTTTTAATATTTTATTTTTTTATTAATTTAAAACTTTATTCTATTTTGTAATACTGTAATGGTTTTGCCATACATTGTCATGAATCAGCCACAGGTGTACACGATCTCCCAATGCCAAAGCCCCCTCCCACCTTCCACCCCACACCATCTCACTGGATCTTCCTGTACACCAGCCCCAAGCATCCTGTATCCTGTATTGAACATAGACTGGCACTTCATTTCTTATATGATAGTATACATGTTTCAGTGCCATTCTCCTAAATCATCCCACCCTCTCTCTCTCCCTCAGAAGCCAAAAGTCTGTTCTATACCTCTGTGTCTCTTGTGTTGTCTCACTTACAGGGTCATCATTACTATCTTTCTAAATTCCACATATATGTGTCAGTATACTGTATTGGTGTTTTTCTTTCTGGCTCACTTCACTCTGTATAATTGGCTCCAGTTTCATCCATCTCATTAGAATCGAGTCAAATTTATTCTTTTTAAGGGCTGAGTAATACTCCATTGTGTATATGTACCACAGCTTTCTTATCTATTCATCTGCTGATGGACATCTAGGTTGTTTCCATGTCCTGGCAATTATATACAATGCTGCAATGAACATTGGGGTACATGTATCTCTTTCAATTCTGGTTTCCTCAGTGTGTATGCCCAGCAGTGGGATTGCTGGGTCGTAAGGCAGCTCTATTTGCAATTTTATTCTTAATGATTAAAATCAGCAGTTATTTCAAATCATTTTTTCTGTCTTAACTTTTATATACTTACAAAAATCTAACATGTTAATTGGTTAGAACATTTTATTCTTTTTTTTTAAAATATGAAAGGTTTAAAATTTTATTTTGTTTTTTATTTTTTTGTGCCTCATAGATAATGCAGGTTTTTTAATTAATTAATTTTTAAAATTTCTTTTAATATTTTATTTTTTTATTAATTTAAAACTTTATTCTATTTTGTAATACTGTAATGGTTTTGCCATACATTGTCATGAATCAGCCACAGGTGTACACGATCTCCCAATGCCAAAGCCCCCTCCCACCTTCCACCCCACACCATCTCACTGGATCTTCCTGTACACCAGCCCCAAGCATCCTGTATCCTGTATTGAACATAGACTGGCACTTCATTTCTTATATGATAGTATACATGTTTCAGTGCCATTCTCCTAAATCATCCCACCCTCTCTCTCTCCCTCAGAAGCCAAAAGTCTGTTCTATACCTCTGTGTCTCTTGTGTTGTCTCACTTACAGGGTCATCATTACTATCTTTCTAAATTCCACATATATGTGTCAGTATACTGTATTGGTGTTTTTCTTTCTGGCTCACTTCACTCTGTATAATTGGCTCCAGTTTCATCCATCTCATTAGAATCGAGTCAAATTTATTCTTTTTAAGGGCTGAGTAATACTCCATTGTGTATATGTACCACAGCTTTCTTATCCATTCATCTGCTGATGGACATCTAGGTTGTTTCCATGTCCTGGCAATTATATACAATGCTGCAATGAACATTGGGGTACATGTATCTCTTTCAATTCTGGTTTCCTCAGTGTGTATGCCCAGCAGTGGGATTGCTGGGTCATAAGGCAGTTCTATTTGCAATTTTATTCTTAATGATTAAAATCAGCAGTTAAATAATATAATCTTAAACATCATCCTTTCCTTCTCCCCATCACCTGAAATAAGGGAGAAAAAACAAAACACAGGATTGGAAGGCATATAGACCTCAAGCCTGACTTTCTATTTTTATTTCTAAAAACTTAATTTAAACTGGTTTAAAATCTAGTAATATATACTTATTTGGGTTCGAATTGAGTGGTTAACCCTCTCTTTAAGTAATGCATTTATTTTTTCAATACATGTTTATTGAATCCTTGTTATGAAAAAGTCAATATGCTCAGTACCTTCAGTGATAAAAAATAAAGGTCTAAAGCATGAGGTCTACCTTTGAGGAACTAAAAAAGATGGATGGTACATTTGTATGTGCATATTTATATATAATTCATAGAAATATAAAATGGAAATATGAATTCCTTAAAAGACAAAAAGCAAATATTGGTCTTGAAACCATGCAAATATTTGAAAGGATAATTCAGAATGGACTTTTGAGAGAAATGTCATTTTATTTTGACCTTCAATTGTAGAACTCATAAAGACAAGGATTAGAGGGGAGAGGTAGATGAAAACAGCATTTATTGAGGGTTCCAGGCAAGGAAAATTTATGTAAATGGATGAAGTTTGAGAAAATAGAGCCAATAAAGTAATATAAATTTATTTTGTTAGAGTAAAAGCACAGTCTATAGCAGTTAATATTGGAGCTATAATGTGATGAGGGAAAACTCATAGTAGTTGAGACATTCAGTTCAGTTCAGTTCAGTCGCTCAGTCGTGTCTGACTCTGCAACCCCATTAATTGCAGCACGCCAGGCCTACTTGTCCATCACCAACTCCCGGAGTTCACCGTTCACTCAGACTCACGTCCATTGAGTCAGTGATGCCATCCAACCATCTCATCCTCTGGTGTCACCTTTTTCTCCTGCCCCCAATCCCTCCCAGCATCAGTCTTTTCCAGTGAGTCAACTCTTCGCATGAGGTGGCCAAAGTACTGGAGTTTCAGCTTTAGCATCATTCCTTCCAAAGAAATCCCAGGGCTGATCTTCTTCAGAATGAACTGGTTGGATCTCCTTGCAGTCCAAGGGACTCTCAAGAGTTTCTCCAACACCACAGTTCAAAAGCATCAAGTCTTCGGCCTTCAGCTTTCTTCACAGTCCAACTCTCACATCCATACATAACCAGTGGAAAAACCATAGCCTTGACTAGATGGACCATAGTCGGCAAAGTAATGTCTCTGCTTTTGAATATGCTCTCTAGGTTTGTCATAACTTTTCTTCCAAAGAGTAAGCATTTTTTAATTTCATGGCTGCAATCACCATCATTGAGACATTAGAATGGTAAATTATATTAGTTATATTTTCTTTCTGCTTCTAGCTAAGAATTATGCTGATAATTATAGTAATAATATTAATACAAAAATAGCAATAAACAGCTTTAGCGTTTACTACGTACGTGCCAAATCCTGCCAATAAACTATAAATAAGCTTCCCAGTTAAGTACTATAATTGATCCTGTTTGATAGATGAATAATTTGAAACACAGACATATTAACCAGGTCCTCAAAATAGTATAGTTTCAAGCAAATAAAGCCAGATGTGAAAATGTCAAGCTCCAATCTTTTTGATATCTCAAAAGAAGATGAAAATTGGTAAACAAGAGTGGAATAATAATGAATACAATGTGTCCAAAACTGAAAACTGAAGTCAGCATCTTTCCTTGTTCTCTCTGTGCTTCTAATCTTAGCCAGAAACCTGGTAGCAACCCTTTCTTACTCCATCTCTCTCATTCCAACATGATCTAGTCTATGCTTTCATATCATTTGTGAGAATTCCCTTCATTTGGCATCTATTGTGACAACTTTGTATTAGTCCCTACTTATCTCTTGCTTGACTTACTGTGAGATGAATCTAACTAGTTCCCCATCTCCAGGTTTCCTCATGTCTCCCCAACTAACCATCACTTCATAGAGTGAGTTTCCTAAAATACAATTCAACATGACAATATGCTGCAAAAAGATGCATCTCATGTCCCTCATAGCCTATGGAATAAAGTCTAATTTCCCTCCTCTGGCATAGAAAACTACCAGACTAATTAGTCTCTTCCTTTGCCCAACTCTCATCTTCAGTCATTTATAGAGGCTAATGTGTTTTCTGGAAAAGCTTTGTTTTTTAATTTTTTTTAATTTTTTCTAACGAGAAAAGTTCTTTCATATCTACAAACTTCCGTCATTCTCAAGCTTTTTCTGGATCCACCTGATGAGCTATGACTTTCATTTAAAGATTCAAACCAGGCCTGACCTCCTTTATGAACCTTACCTGAACTCAGAAATCAAAACCCATATTTTTTTTTTTGTAAACATAGGGCACTATACTATCTCTTCATGGAGTACTTATCATACTACAAAGATTCCTTCATTTAAATTCTGACTGTACCTTTAAGGTCTACCTTTTCTTGAACTCAGAAAAAAAAAGTGTCTCACAGTTACTGGTACTCTCAGGGGATTGCAAAGAAACTGGCACCTACTGGGGGATGGATAAATAAATGAATTAATGAGGAAGATTATAGATATAAATTGGAGACCCTGGCTCTAGCAGTTTACTCCCTCTATAAAGAAAGAAAGACAAAAATGTAATAATGTAAATAAAAAAAATAAAAGAGGTCTTCCATCAAAGTTTTCCACTGTCCAATTTGTGGTATAATTTAATTACATTTTGGGTCAACGAAGCCATATAAAAGACAGAGGGTTTACACTGTGTTTGTGCCAAAGCTTGAGCTTTCATTATAATGCTTGAAAGGTGAAAGTTTGAATTAAAGTAGTTGAGAACTGTCACACATGGCTCTTCTGTGCTCCCAAAAGACGCCTGGAAAGCCAGATTTGAGGGGGTGGGAGTGGAAAGCAGAGAGTAAGGCAAAGACAGAAGAAAGAGGGTGTGGGGGCAATGTGAGAGAATCCAGGAGGGCAGAAAAGAAAATGTGAGATAATTAGGTGCCATGATTAAAAGGTTTCATTTACCAAATCACTTTTCAATCTAATTCATACTTTGTGAAATGTTAAGATCTATTTCTAAACTGAATAATATGCTGTAGTATAAGATCTTGATAAATGATTACCTTCCTACTTTATCCATGAAAATATTAAGACATATAATTATCATAACCAGGCATGACAGGGTGCTGGTTGGGCCCTGATAAATCGCCTTTTCCTGCCTGACCTAAGTGTTCAGCCTTGAGCCTCATGTGTCCACACCTAGGGGCAGAAGCTGGCCATCTCCTCCTTTTCTGATGTGCAAGTTTCACTCTTCCCTTAGGGAATGGGATTCTGACAGGCTCTTTTATCTCAACACATTGAATCTCCTATGAAATTGTCACTTTCGCTTGCTGCCTTGCTAGTTAGTTCAATATTAAAACAAGGTACACCGAGTGAGATTTTATACAGAAGCCAAGCCAAGAGACTGTTGTTTTAGGGGAAGTGCACGGCTTTACATGCATTTGCAAAGAAATAGAAATCAAGGCAGGCAAGGGAAAGACAGTGAAGCTGGGCCATTTCACAAGACAGAAGTGGTTTGTTTGTAGAACTCTTGGCATGTTCACACTTATTATCTCAGCTAATCTTCATAAACTATCAAAGTATGCTATCATATGCTGCCCCTATTTTTATTATTGGAAGAATGAGGTTTTGGCAAAGGGCTGAGATAGAAGCATTAATTTCTAGGCAGACTCTTTTTTATGTGGTATAATAGCTTGTAAATGAGTTTATAAAAGTGCCCACAGCTAAATGCTGGTGATAAAAACAATACATTTAGAGGCTGAGTCTAGAACTACTAATCACTACTGCATGAACATTCCAATGCATGCATTAGAGGAAATATTTACCAGTATGTATGTCATTATTTAGGAGCTTCCCAGGTGGCTCAGTGATAAAGAATCTGCCTGCCAGTGCAAGAGACACAGGCGACTCAAGTTCAATCTGTGGGTCAGGAAAATCTTCTGGAAAAGGAAATGGCAATCCACTCTAATATTCTTGCCTGGGGAATCCCATAGACAGAGGAGCCTGACAGGCTGCAGTTCATAGAGTCGCAAAGAGTTGGACACACCTGAGTACACATGCATGTCACTATCTGATGTCCAAACCAGTATTTCATTTAATGGTCATTTCCTCTTGGCTACTCCACTGTCTGTGCCTCAGTGGTTAGAATTCTGAAGAAATGTAATTATTTTTACTCTTTGGGATGGGGTATGAAGAGCATCTAGACACTTAAATTTTGGGTAGCATCATCTGTGCATGTGGCATTTATACCTTCTGATTTATATACTTATTTATTTTTCTCTTATACTGGGAAAATAGCCTAGTTTGTTACTTACTTTCTGCTTACTCTCCCTGATTCCCATTAAAGTACTATAAGCAGATAAGTAAAAGGATTAAGCCACAAGGACAAAGAGACCATAAAAGAATAAATATATTTTATATATATATATATATATATAATGGGATTGTGCTTAAACATTAAAAGT
>SJYC01108486.1:0-34152 GCA_006408675.1 Madoqua kirkii
AGTAAGACAAAACTAATTTGGTAAATTCAATTTCTAATTTTATTTAAAACTACAAACTGTAAAATCAAAAACAAAAGACATCAGTAATAATTTTAAAATTACCTATCTTTTCTACTAACTATATGCTAATTCTCAAAATACTGTAAGTTAAAAATATAATTAGACAAGAAAAACTGTAAGAACACAAAGCTGAATTTCCACTTTTCTCACATACTATATTTTTGTTTCTCTTCTTTGAAAGTCCTAAAAATCCTACCTATTTACACTTGATGCTGTCAACTCCTTTTTGCCCATGCTCCTTTAATTCTATTTCAGTTAGAATTTTGTTCTAATACACAGAAATTGTTTTCCTCAAGGTTACCAAAGAATTTTCAGTTACTATACATGGTGTGTAATCAGATGTATTACTTAGATAAAATAGTTTATCATCGTTTCCTCCTTGATTTACCATATCACTTGGCTTTCAAGACACCATGATTTTTGTTCTGTCTTACTGTCTGCTGTGTCTCAGTTTATTTACTACTATCTCAAACTTTTCCAAACTTATGAACATTGGAGAACTGAATTCAATTCTTGTACCTCAATTTATCTCTCTGCCATTACTCTCTTGTTGAAAGCCATTAAATACATTTATATGCCTCAAAATTGATAATTTATATCTCCAGCTCAGATTTTTTGCTGATATCAGATGTGCATATCCAACTGTTTACTTGACATTTATCTGTCATCTCCAAATGGACAGTTAATGCAGTGCAGTGTGAGTGCATACATTCTCAATCGGTCCAATTCCTTGCCACTCCATGGATTGGGTTCATCTTCTGTCCATGGAATTTTCCAGGAAAGAATATTGGAGTGAGTTTCCATTTCCCTACTCCAGGGGATCTTCCTGACCCAGGGACTGAACCCGTATCTCTTGCATCTCCTGCACTGGCAAGTGAATTCTTTACCACTGAGCCACCTGAGAAACCTTAGTAGACATAAAAATGTGTATGACTAAAATTGTTCTTCCCTTTCACTGAAAGGAAATCTTCTAAGTTGATGGCAATTCCATAATTCTTGCTTCATAGGTCAAAAACTTGGAAGCTATCTGTGGCTCCATATTCAAATCATTATGAAGTTCTATTGATTATTTCAAATTTTAGTACATCTGAAAGCTATCACTGCTGGTATACTCCACTGCTAATATTTCCACATGCTGCTGCTGCTTCTGCTAAGTCGTTTCAGTTGTGTCCAACTCTGTGCGACCCCATAGCCACCATTAATTTTCATTTGGCTTAGTGCAATAATTTTCTGACATATTCTTCCCAAGTATGAATGATCCCACTCTGTCTATATTTTGGTCTCAAAATAGCAGTCAGAGTTAATATCACAAATGAATGGCAAATCACAGCCTTCTTCTGCTTAAAACTCTGCAGTGTAGGGGTGAGTATATGGGAGGCACAAACTGCAAGATGTAAGACAGGCTCAAGGACGTATTGTACAACACAAGGAATATAGTCAATATTTTATAATAACTGTAAATGGAAAATGACCTTTAAAATTGTATTAAAGATTAAAAAGACAAAATGAACTCTGTAATCGTTCTCACTCAGAGTCAACATCTTGTTGTTGTTTAGTCACTAAGTACTATCTGACTCTTTTTAAAATTTTTAATTATATTTATTTATTTTAATTGGAGGTTTCTATCTGACTCTTTTGTGAACCCATGGACCGTAGTAGCCTGCCAGGCTCCTCTGTTGATGGGGTTTCCCACACAAGCATATTGAAACGGATTGTCATTTCCTTCTCCAGGGCATCTTTCTGACCCGGAGTTCAAACCCACGTTTCTTGCATTGGCAGGTGCTGAGACACCAGGGAAACCTTACAGAAGTATAAAGTACCTTACCTGAAAGAGCTGATCTTTTCCTTTCTCTTTTTGTTTGATATCATTTTACTATCTTTCAATCTCTTCCAATCGTATTGATTCCTTTGCTGTGTCTCAGTAATATCAGGGATATTCCAACATGCCCCTACCCCTGACTGCCTGGAAGTGTCGTCCCTCTTCTGAATAATTCTTTCAGTCTCTTCATGTGTGTGCATGCTAAGTCACTTCAGTTGTGTCTGATTCTTTGTGACCCTGTGGACTGTAACCCCCAGGTTCCTCTGCCTTTGGGATTCTCCAGGCAAGAATCCTGGAATGGATGCCATGCCCTCCTCCAGGTCGTCTTCCTAACCCAGGGATCAAACTTGTATCTCTTATGTCTCCTGCACTGGCAGGTAAGTTCTTTACCACTGGAGTCACTGGGAAGCCTCAGTCTCTTCATATTTTTGCTCAAATCTTATTTTAGTTTATTTTCACAATAATGTGCCAATCACCAATCTATTTCCTTGCAAATTCATCCTTCATTGCTGGCTGTAAGAAAATGAGGATGGGCTCTGTAACTGATTTTTCATTGTCTGCTGTTACAGGTTAACTTTTACACTTGAGAGGCATTACAAGAAAAAGGCTTTTCTTCTTGCTTTCAGTCTGCTATCTCAGCAGGCTCCTGCTGGGTACAAGACTGTTCCAGAGCTGGACTCCTACCATCTAGGGAGATTCTCCAGCTTCAGGCTTCTGTAGCACAATAATTTTCTCTAACACCTGGGAACCTGCAGAGTGCAAGCTCACCTCAACAGCATCAAGAACTTCTCCTGACATCACCTTCAGGAAATTATGTTTGTGACATCTTCCACCCAAATCCAAAATGATAGATTCCAGCAAGGTGCACCATCAACACCTCTGTGATTTCTGCACTATTCAGCACATCACAGCCCTGTGTCCTCAAACAACATGTTAATTTCCATTTTGTTTTGTGCTTTATACAGTTATAGTAGTTTTTGAGAAATGTACAATGAAAATAGCAGTATTATTAATAATTTAAAAAGATAGTTGTGACTTATTTTTATATATCTTGTGTAATTAAAAATTATTTATTTGCATCGGATAGGTGCAGCACTTTTATTGTGCTTCAGCTACTCTATGATCAGCCATTCTATATGCATTGAACAACATGTGAGAATTTGAAATTCACAATTTGCTGTAACTGTAAACAGTCTGTTGTATTTTAATAGTTTATTATTTTTTTCATCAATATAGTGATTAAGTATTCAGCAATATGGCCAAATATAAGTTTAACAAATAAAATGTATTATTTTCTTGTAAATTAAATGACAAATTTTAATTTTGTTAAAATTATTTTCCTGTCAAATAAACAATAAGTGTATTCTAAATTCTATTAAAAAAAAAGAATAAAATTCCAGCAATCTGGGAAAATGAAGATATGGAGAAAGAAGGGAAGAGAGAGTAAGTCAGGGATAGATAGCTACAGAAAATGAGGCTATGGAGACAAATTATACTGAGGATTCTCTGCTTTCTATTATTCTTCTTTGGACAGTTCTTTCAGAAAGCAATGGACCAGAGCTGAAAACTAGATTTTTGCTGTTATGATTAAAACCCAGTTGCCAGATACTGCCAATGTCTTATATTCTAGAAACACATTTAAATGATAATAACACAGCAGTATTGACTATGTTCCAGCTCAGATTCATTTGACAATGTGAAAGTATAGTGTGCTTTGATTTTAATTGCTGTCAGACATTGCAGTGGTTCTCCTGTACGTTTATTCTAACTTTATTTTTTCTATACCTTGAAATGCTGTCACTCACCAGTCAGCAGCCAGAAAACAAAACAGGAAACGTGTCAGGTCAATTGAGAGTTTTTCATGCTGGAGATGTTAGGCCTAAAAATATAGTTCTGCCAAAAGCTGATTTATAGTGGTGATGCTGGTTATTTACTGTGTTATCATGAAATAACTCTGTTGTATTTTTGTGATTTACCAAGTGCTTTATGTAAAATTCTGGGTGGTGATTTAACACAGCTCTCTAAATAATTCTCTTCTCTGAGGCTCCTGATGCTCATTTTGATTT
Source organism: Madoqua kirkii (assembly GCA_006408675.1). Lineage (NCBI taxonomy): Eukaryota > Metazoa > Chordata > Mammalia > Artiodactyla > Bovidae > Madoqua > Madoqua kirkii. The sequence goes on from SJYC01108486.1 coordinate 3,946, forward strand.
ATGATGTCAGACTGAAGATGAGAGGCTTCCATATAAAAGAGATCATTTATAAAAGTAGGACTCTTTCTATAGCAGCCATGCCAGACATTGAAAGGGTCTCATTTTAAGAGCTAAAATGCCTGCAGGCACTGCCAGAAAGTGTCTGGTCTCTATAGCTGTCGAAATCCCATCTAATCTGCCCAGCCAAGACAGCCTCTAATGTTCACTGAATTTCTCATTCATCTTGAGAAGAGCTCTAACCAACTTTGTAAGGAAGAAATAGGCTTATGTTTAGGAAAAATCAGTTTAGTATTCTCTTTTTTCTCCTTTCCTTCCAACAAACCTAAATGATTATGTAGGTACATACCCTACGTTTGAAAGAGCAAGGTAATTTGCTATGATGCATTCTATTTGATATCTGGAAGAATATAGAAGGTAAATCAAGTTAGTTATCCCACCAGCATACCTAATAGATACTAATAATTTATTATAGAAGGAATACTAAGTGAACAGTCAGCTATTATCCAATTAATGTGATCAATACAGGTAGGCAATGGTCCATGGTTAATTGAAACCTTACTAGTGATTGATAATAATGCTATTGTCAGATTGGCAGTGGACATAAGTTATCTGTCATTATGTTTGCCCAAATGAAGAGATTGATACCGTTTTATGTCTGTTTACTTTTGCATATTTTAAAATATGACCAACATGAACCAATCTGCATAATAGATTAAGATTTTTAAATGATGGTAAAGAACTGTGAAATTACCACAGTTACGGGTTTGTTTAAAAAACCAATGAATCAACAAGTAGATTTTTGGGATTACTTCATTAGTTACTTTGGGAATAGCATCCTGGCCTATATCTACTTGGAAACTATGAGTACTAATTTTTGTGACCAATACTTCTTAGAAATAAGTGTAGCATGCGGTTTGACTTGACTGCAAAACTCAAAATGAATCTTGAGGATCTTACTAAGAGTAATACATCTTACCCTAGATGCATGTTTTCAGATATAGTGTAACTTGTTATTAAATTTAAAGCAATCTACTCTAAACAATAATAATATATAATTTCTAAATATGTAGATTTATGATCAGATAAATGAATAATCTGCTTTGAAATATTTTAAACATTCATATCTATTTAAAAAATATAGCCCTCTGTACATTAAGCCATTCACTTTTGTATATTTATAAAATCAAATATATGAGGTTCTATCAATATTTATCAAACATTCAAAGGTTATATCAATAACATATATCAGTTCTCACATATAACTTTAGATAAACTATATTTTCTTCTCTCTGTAACTCTTTTCCTGTTTTATATTTCTACTTATTTCACCCAAGCACTGGTCTCTGGTGTTTCTCAGTTTCTGTTCTAATGCTGGAAACAGATTTCCTACCTTGATGAATGAGCTCTGCCAGAGCTCATATACTCTGATGCCCTGGCACCTCTTGCAGTAATAATGAAAACTGCTGCCTCCTAATAGGTATTGCTGTTAACTCTAGTGAGAAAGGGGATTTTACAAGATGATTTATTGACTACACAAAATGATTCCAAAACTGATTTCCTGGCTGACAAGTAACAATAATATTAGCAGTTGATATTAAACTTACATAAATGGAAAGTTAATATAAAAATCTGACTTAAAAAAGACTTCTGTACTGACATACCTAAAATGAAGAGATCTAAGTCCTATATCTTAATGACTTGCAGGCTTGAAAATCTACGGCATGTAATATGAGTAGCCAAACACTGGGTGGTTGTGATAGCTCATAGATAACCTTGAAAGAATAATTACCTGTAGACCTATCCAATTCCTTGCCATGCCTTTCTCATCATAATAGTCTAGATATTGGTGTTCCTATACCTATGGTCATGGCATTTTTAAAAATCAGAATGCAACATGAAATACCATGTACTCATTTATTAAATATCTTAAACTACAGCCCAGCCTTCAGGAATAAAATTCAATTATATTAAGCATGCTCTAAAAAACATATTATCTCTTTGCTCTATAAAGGTGGTGGGAAAATAATTTTAACTGCTCCCTGCATGATGGGTGGGTGAGTGGCAGTTCTGGCAATAGCGTTATGAAGTGGAATATCTCTATCTATTTATCTATCTACTTATCTGTCTATCCTAAGTGTGAACTAAAATTCCAAGAGGAAAAAGAATTTGTACTGAACACACAAAGCTATTAAAATTTGGAGTTGAAAATCACAACGTATTCCAATATTCTTACCTGGAAACCCCATAGACAGAGGATCATGGCTGGCTATAATCCATGGGGTCACAAAGGGCTGGACACGACTGAGCATACACACTCAGTGCTCTTTTCATTATATTATTATAGATATCAAAATGTTTAATTTATTACTGTGACTATTACTGGTTTATTGTGGAAAGAAAATAGGCATGTTACATAAAAGCTTATAGTAAAAAATGTAAATTTGCTTGCTTATGACTTCTATGGGATTCTCCAGAAAACCAAAAATAAAAACAAAAACATCAAGCATCTCCTTTATGCCGCAGTAAAGAATACAAAAACTTTTAAAGTGTATTCTGTAAAGCAAAGTTCTTTGAAGATTTCCCAAAAGGAGCTTGGTTTAGTCACTGCCTTTACCACTTCATGGCACCCTTTTGTAAGCATTCTGAAGGCATTGTTTGGTAAAAGACATAACTCAAAATATGCTAAGATTGAATCAGTGGTCACTTATATACTCTTCACTTGGAGATAAGACATTTGAAGGGAATTATCTGAGCTTACCCAGGCAGACAGAAGGGAACTGGACTCCTCGTTACACTCCTGATTCCCTGAATAGAGCTCTTTGCACTTAACCAAGCTGCTTTCCTGATATTTGACTAGCTTTGGAAATTGCAGATTCTAAAGGCTATGAATCCAAATGCTTGTGCATTTGGCTTTTCCTTTGTACATTTTATAATAGCTCTGTGGCTGTGGAGAAGGTAATCTGCTTCTCAGTGTGCATGTCCTTTTACTACCGGCGATAATCTACTGAGTTCTGGAGTTCCCATAATATAAGCAGCTCCCTTTGTGACTTTAAATTGCTGTAGGTCTGTAATGGTGCTTGGCACTTTAATAATTAGTCTACAGGGAGCTTTAATAGAGTAGGGCAACTGTTTTAATTAACTTAATCCCCAGAACATGAGTTGACCATTAGACATCAAATCACAGTTTAGCTCCAAGTGTATTTGAACTCTGAGGAAATCACATTTGTAACTACAGTGGGGATAACATTATCTTCTGTTATAAAACAATGCAGCTGCAGCTTATTTGGCTTCACTGGCCTCTGACATCGCGGTAAATGGAAGTCATTATTTCTATTGGAATGAATGTATAATAGAAACAGTTTAAGAGTTTGGCTTTGGATAAGTGTAGAAATGATGTGTGCTGGTTGGCCTAATTCATAAGAAGTGAAAGACAAATAGAGAGGAAAGCCATTTTAAAACTTGCAGAGTGCATATTTTCAGCTGAGTAAAGAAATGCATGCTGCAAAGTGACTTAGAAAGTTAATTTAGCTCAAAAAGAATAATATTGCAGTAAGATGTTTTTATGCTCTGATAACTTACTTTATGTTATTTTTTTAAACTATAAGACTGACTATTTTAGCCACTCATCTATTCAGGCACCTTTATTAAACATGAGTTATGTATAGGGAAAATGCCAGGTGCAGAGGACATGCAGAAAGCTATTTGCAACAGTAATAAAACCACAGTCTAGAATTTACAAAATATGCTTTCATCTATTTAAGAGATTTTGTTCTCACAACAATTTGAAAAGACTTTTTTTTTCCACTGGTTTATGTATTCCTTTCCACATTCTACATACAACTGAAACATCTATTATTTAGGCAGGGCAATAGACCCCAGGGGGTAGAAAGGAATAAGACATACAAGGTAACCTTCAAGAATTTAAAGCAAAGTAGATAGGGCAAGCAAGTAAAAGGGCAATTAAACACTGTGTGATTAAGTCAGATACAAATGTTAATTATAGGGTGCTAATAGAGGACACAGGAAAGAGACACATTGTCTTGAGATTCCAGAAATTCTCACAGATGACATGATATTTGGATTAAAAAGCTTAAAATCAAGAGGTGTAGTCAGACCTCAAGTTGAATAAAGTTATTCCAAGAAAATTTAGTAAATGTGCAAGGACTCAAATTCAAAAGAAATTTGGTCTGATTTTTAATTTTAAAGAAATTTTTCTGCTGGAGAAGAAAGTGCGTAACAATGGCAAGGATACATTGATTATTTTAAAAAGAAGGGGAAAAGGTGGAAGCAGTGACAGATTTATTCTTCTTGGGCTCTAAAATCACTGTGGATGGTGACTGTAGCCATGAAATTAGAAGACAATTGCTTCTTGGAAGGAAAGCTATAACAAACCTCGACAGTGTTTCAAAAAACAAAGTTATCACCATGCCAGCAAAGGCAGTATAGTCAAGGCTATGGTCTTTCCAGTAGTCATGTACAGATGTGAAATTTGGACCACAGAGAAGGCAGAACACTGAAGAACTGATTCTTTCGAACTGTGGTGCTAGAGAAGTCTCTTGAGAGTTCCTTGGAAAGCAAGGAGATCAAACTGTCAGTCCTAAAGGAAATCAATCCTAAATACTCATTGGAAGGACTGATGCTGAAACTGAAGCTCCAATACTTCGGTCACCTGATATGAACAGCTGACTCATTGGAAAAGACCCTGATGCTGGGGAAGATTGAAAGCAGGAGAAGAAGATGAGATAGTTGGATGGCACCACCAATTTAATGGACATGAACTTGGGCAAACTCAGGGAAATGGTGATGGACAGGGAGGCGTGGTGTGCTGCAGTCCATGGGATCTAAAAGAGTCAGACACAACTTGATGACTGAACAACATACACATACTGCTTCTCAGATTTGTTCAAAACATACATACTATGTGTATGCATACTCCTAAATACTCTCACACCCAGTATAACATTTTCTTCTCCAAACTAAACTCTGAAAAGATGATTCTACCTTAACACTTTAATGCATGCTTTCTATTGACATGAATTACAAAATCCTTGAGTCACAGAAAATCAGATATGGGAGAAACCTTCAAGTAATAGAATGCTTGAAGCCTTAATGGATTTTTATATTTCTGATGCCTTCTTTTAGTATAAATTAGACTATCACTATTATAATATCAGGAATATTTAGATGACCCAGAGGGATGGTACAGGGAGGGGGAGGGGGGATGGGGAACAGGTGTATACCTGTGGCAGATTCATGTTGATGTATGGCAAAACCAATATAATACTGTAAAGTAATTAACCTCCAATTAAAATAAAAAATTAAAGAAAAATAATATTCATTTCATTTTGAGCATCTTCAATATTGTTAAATTTTTCTTTGGCTTTCCACACATTTTCCCAAACACTATTTCTGAAGTTACTTAAGTAAATCTATGCTCTCTTCAAGAGCAGTTACAGTCATTTCACTTTATCAGAGGAGGATACTGTTTAAGACCCCAGGGAATGTCTGAAACCACAGATAGTACTGAACCCAGTATATACTGTAATTTTCTACACATGCTAAGTCACTTCAGTCATGTCCGACTCTATTCCACCCCAGAGACGGCAGTCCACCAGGCTCCCCAGTCCCTGGGATTCTCCAGGCAAGAACACTGGAGTGGGTTGCCATTTTCTTCTCCAGTGCATGAAAGTGAAAAGTGAAAGTGAAGTCACTCAGTCTTATCCAACTCCTAGCGACCCCATGGACTGCAGCCTAACAGGCTCCTCCATCCACGGGATTTGCCAGGCAAGAGTACTGGAGTGGGTTGCCATTGCCTTCTCCTTTTCTACACATGTGTACCTATAATGAAGTCTGATTTATAAATTAGACACAATAAGTGATTAGCATCAGTAGCATAATAAAATAGAGCAATTGTAACAATATATTATGATAAATGGTATGTGAATGTAAACTCTCTCTCAAAATATCTTATCATACTGTACTTACCCTTCTTGTAATGGTGCAAGATGATCAAATGCCACGTGATGAGGTAAAATGAGGGAAAGGAGCAGGCATTGTGATGTAGTGTTAGGCTACTTCAGTTGGTGGTTCCACATCTGCAGATTCGATCCCTGATTGGTTGAATCTGTAGAGGCAGAACCCCTACACAAACGGCTGACTGTGTACACCATTTTATAAAGCACTTGATCATCCACGGGTTTTGTCATCTGTGGGAAATTCTGGAGCCAATCCCCCATGGATACTGAAAGAGGACTGTATTCACCTTCGGATCAGACATTAGGAGAACTGCTTTGGGTGAGCGTGGATCATCCAGGTGTATGACATTGATGGTGTGATGATTGGAGATCCCAGCGGGAAGGAAGTGGGACTGTGGGACATTTCATCACAGAACTCAGAACTGCACAAAATTTAAACTTATAAGCTGTTTATTTCTGAAATTTCCATTTAATATTTTCAGACCTCGATTGACATCAGGCAATTGAAACTGGAAAGTGAAGCAATGAATAAAGGGGAGACAACTGGATTTGAATTTCTGAAGAGGTACATCAGGCTTCTTATGGATCTATGCATTTCAGGTCCACATACATCCACAGGAACTTGTTATAGTTCAACAATTAGGTTATAAAATTTTGAAGTTGACTAATTTTGCTTTCAAGGGATGTACTATCAACGAGTGAGACAAATGTGTAAAATATTAACTCTAATATTAGACAAAGTGATGTGTGTTTCCAAAGTAAATGGAACATGCCACCAAAACTCAGAACAAAGATCCATATTCTCTCACCCAAATATTAGAGGAAATGTTAGAAAAGAATGGGCATTTTTAAAGTGACCCTCACAGAAAGGAAAGGCTAGGTCTACAATGAGATAAATGGAAATCTGGGTTAAGAATGAGGTGTCTTGGGTAGCTCAGCTGATAAAGAATCTTCCTGAAATGCAGGAGATCCCAGTTCAATTTCTGGGTTGGGACGTTCCACTGGAGAAGGGATGGGCTACTCATTCCAGTATTCTTGAACTTCTCTGGTGAATCAAATGGTAAAGTATCCACCTGCAATGCATGAGACCTGGGTTTGATCCCTAGGTTGGGAAGATTCTTTGGAGGAGGGTTCCAGTATTCTTGCTTGGAGAATCGCCATGGACAGAGGAAACTGGTGGGCTATAGTCCATGTTGATTACAAAAAGTGGGACACAGTGGAGTGACTAAGCACAGCATGGCACAGGATAGGATAACTATGTGCATGACCTGTTCAGTGTTTATAGTGACATGTTTATTGCAGGGTATTTTTAATAATGCAAAAGGGGATAGAATTTAAAAAAGGATTGTGACTGTAATGTCATGAAAAAAAAAATCATGAGCTTCCAAACAAAAACAGAATGTTCTAATATGTGATATCACTTACGTGTGGAATTTAAAAAATAATCCAAATGAATATGTATACAAAAGAGAAAGAGATTCACAGATATAAATCAAAATCATGGTTACCAAAGAGACGGAGAGAAAATAAGGAATATGGTGTTAGCAAATATAAATCACCATGCATAAAATAGATAAGTGAAATTTACTTTATAGCACAGGGAACTATTTCCAATATCTTATAACAACTTATTAATATAATGAAATATAATTGCAAAAAAAAACCCAACCCTGAGTCATTGCAATAAAACTAGAGCAATATTGTTAATCAATTGGACTTCAATTAAAAATAAAAACCATAGAAAGATTCTACTTCACTAAAGTAATCAATATAGATCCTTCCTCCCTAGCACTTTATAATGGAGAGAAAGACTATGCTGACCCATTTATCTCTTCTATTTTAATATAGTGCTTCTTTGAATGTTGGGTTTCTGAAGTAAGATTCAGATTTTGATTTTTCAGCATAAACCTTTTCACTGTTATCAAATTAGCCTGTTGGAATTTTGGCTTCTTCACACAATCCCAGAAGTCCTTAAAGCAAAACCCCAAATCTCTCCATAAATGTTCCTGAAATATTCTTAAAAATAGCTTAATGTTAAATGGTTAAAAATAGCTACTAAAATAGTCAAATTATTTAAAAAATTGAGACAGTCTTTTAAAATTTGAAGCTTTAACTTTCTAAATACTGTTATCCAATATATATTTACTATTCCATGGATTCAGCTCCAGCTGGGATAGCATAATGATATATTTCCAGGTGCATCCATAGCAAGGGAAAAGGAGTAACCAAAACAGTCCTTTCCTCTAGAGTCAATGACCCTCTAGCCAAGTCATTGGCTTTTCCTTCCTATTTGGTCTGTTTTCAATTTAGGCAATTCTAAGTGCAGAAATTCCCATGACAGCAAAACACTGAATCTGTTGGAGTAATCTCTATGTTTCAAACATTCAAGGGACTTCTGTATTTCATTCAATATATGTTCTGAAATAGTATTACAGGTAATCATTACAAGAATTTAAAAAAATGCTACAATAGGTCCTAAAAGAACTTCTTTAGGTATGAAACACAATAGAAGAAAATTACAAAAACACACTCAAAACAATTGATAACTAAAAAATGATAATAGGAACACAAATATCAATAATGACCTCAAACTTAAATAGAGTAAAGGCTCCAACCAAAAGACATAGAGTGGCTGAATGGATACAAAAATAAGACCTGTATATATATGTTATCCACAAGAGAACCACTTTAGATATACGGACACATACAGACTGAAAGTGAGAGGATGGAAAAAGATATTACACACAAATGGAAATCAAAAGAAAAACGGAAGTAGCGGTACTCATATTGGATAAAATAGACTTTTAAAAAAGGCTACTATAAGAGAGAAGGAAGGACACTGCACAATAATCAAGGGATCCATCCAAGAAGACAACAAAACAATTGTAAATATTTATGCATCCAACATATAAGCATGTCCACATGTAAGGCAAATGCTAATAACAATTAAAGGGAAAACCAGCAGTAACATAATAACAGTGAGGGTGATTTTAACTGTCCATTTACACCAACAGATAGATTATGCAGACAGAAGATTAGTAAGAAAATACAAGTCTTAATGACACATTCTATCAAGTAGACTTAATTGATATTTATAGGACATTCCCTCTGAAAGGTGCATGTTCAAAATTCTCCAAGCCAGGCTTCAATAGTATGTGAACTGTGAACTTTCAGATATTCAAGCTGGGTTTAGAAAACCAGAGATCATATTGCCAACATCTGTTGAATCAAAGAAAAAGCAAGAGATTGTATTTCATTCAATATATGTTCTGAAATAGTATTACAGGTAATCATTACAAGAATTTAAAAAAATGCTACAATAGGTCCTAAAAGAACTTCTTTAGGTATGAAACACAATAGAAGAAAATTACAAAAACACACTCAAAACAATTGATAACTAAAAAATGATAATAGGAACACAAATATCAATAATGACCTCAAACTTAAATAGAGTAAAGGCTCCAACCAAAAGACATAGAGTGGCTGAATGGATACAAAAATAAGACCTGTATATATATGTTATCCACAAGAGAACCACTTTAGATATACGGACACATACAGACTGAAAGTGAGAGGATGGAAAAAGATATTACACACAAATGGAAATCAAAAGAAAAACGGAAGTAGCGGTACTCATATTGGATAAAATAGACTTTTAAAAAAGGCTACTATAAGAGAGAAGGAAGGACACTGCACAATAATCAAGGGATCCATCCAAGAAGACAACAAAACAATTGTAAATATTTATGCATCCAACATATAAGCATGCCAACATGTAAGGCAAATGCTAATAACAATTAAAGGGAAAACCAGCAGTAACATAATAACAGTGAGGGTGATTTTAACTGTCCATTTACACCAACAGATAGATTATGCAGACAGAAGATTAGTAAGAAAATACAAGTCTTAATGACACATTCTATCAAGTAGACTTAATTGATATTTATAGGACATTCCCTCTGAAAGGTGCATGTTCAAAATTCTCCAAGCCAGGCTTCAATAGTATGTGAACTGTGAACTTTCAGATATTCAAGCTGGGTTTAGAAAACCAGAGATCATATTGCCAACATCTGTTGAATCAAAGAAAAAGCAAGAGAGTTCCAGAAAAAACATCTACTTCTGTTTTATTGACTGTGCCAAAGCCTTTGACTGTGTGGATCACAAAAAGCTGTGGAAAATTCTTAAAGAGATAGGAATACCAGACCACCTGTCCTGCCACCTGAGGAATCTGTATGCAGGTCAAGAAGCAACAGTTAGAACTGTTGGAACAACAGACTGGTTCCAGAACAGGAAAGGAGTACGTCAAGGCTGTATATTGTCACTCTGCTTATTTAACTTATATGCAGAGTACATCATGAGAAATGCTGGGCTAGATGAAACACAAACTGGAATCAAGTTTGCTGGGAGAAACATCATTAACCTCAGATATGCAGATGACACCACCCTTATGGCAGATAGTAAAGGAGAACTAAAGAAGCTCTTGATGAAAGTGAAAGAGGAGAGTGAAAATTTGCTTAAAACTCAACATCCAGTAAACTAAGATCATTGCATTCAGTCCCATCATTTCACTGCAAAGACATGGGGAAACAGCAGAAACAGTAACAAACTATTTTGGGGGGGCTCCAAAAATCACTGCAGATGGTGATTGCAGCCATGAAATTAAAAGAGGCTTGCTCCTTGGAAGAAAAGCTATGACCAACCTAGATAGCATATTAAAAAGCAGAGACATTATTTTGCCAACAAAGGTCTGTCTAGTCAAAGCTTTGGTTTTTCCAGTAATGTGAGAGTTGGACCAAATCAAGTTAGAAGTGAAGAAGGAGAAGCCACAGTTGATACCACAGAAATACAAAGGATCATAGAGACTACTACAAGCAACTATATGCCAAACGGAATCCAACAACACATTAGAAGCATTATACATCATAATCTAGTGGGATGCAAGGATTTTTCAGTATACAAAAATTAGTCAGTGCCATACACCATATTAGCAAATTGAAGAATAAAAACCATATGATCGTCTCAATGGATACAGAAAAAAGCTTCCAACCAGATTGTGTGCAAGGCGTTGTAAAGGCTTGGGTTGCTACTTTGTGACAAAAAAATTTGGTATCCAAGGGTATGAGGCAGATGGCTGTTTTACCTTTTAAAAGGAACATTTTAACTTATATACTGAGGGCAAGAGAGGAGAAAGAGTACAAACTGGGAGACCAATTAGGAAGCTATTTTGATAAGCCAGAGTGATAGCTATGGGATATAGAGTGAAGCCTTCTGAGTTTTTATTGAAGTAGAGTCAATGTGATGTCTTAACTGATAGATACAGCATACGAGAGAAAGAAAGGAGTCAAGGATGTCTTCAAAGCTTTGACTGAACTCCCATGACAACCTTAAAGTCTGAACCTGTTCCTTCAAAGCTACCTATTAGATCATTGGGAAAAAAAAAAAAAACTAAAATTGAGAGCACCATTGAAATAACAGGAAAATTCATCTTGAAAACTCCTATTGCCTCAGGCTGAATCATAACTTTGTACTGTCCACAGGAGGCACAGATCTTTATTCAAATGAACAACATAAAAAGCAAAAATTTAGACAAACTATAGAATGAAAGCTCCGCTAAAATAAGCTGGACATTTTTGGAAATTCAGAATCTCAAAGTGACATCTATATCATACTATGTGTATAGCTTCATACCTTGACCTTGAACCAACTCAGGAGTACCAGCTTACCAACTGGGAACAGTGGCCATGGCATCCTACACCTATTATAATTTTAAAGGTGTCCAAGAATGCTTTAATATATTGTACAATCAGAAAAATATATTAATATAACCAATCTGAGTTACATTCATCATTATGCTGAAACAGCCATAAAATGCTTAGTTGAAGAAAGGACCCACAAACACAAAAATGCTTAGGACTTAGGAAAGTCAAAACATGACCCACAGGTCCAGATCACAGATCTGCATACTACAGTAATCTAATATTATTAACTTTATTCTTTTTTACCAGAACACCTAATTCTTTTATCAACAGAGATTCGAAGCTCCATCTATCAAACTATTATTTCATGTGGATTTTTTTTTATAAAAATAATGCACCTGGTTTTTAAATATCGTCAATTAACTTGATTGCAATCCACTTTATTTCTTTGAAATGAAGCATTAGGGAAGTACAGAGAAACACAGTAATATTTTCTCTTTCAAAAGCCACTGTGTTCTCTTTCTTTAAGAAATTCTTTTTTTGATATTCTCTGTTAAGAGTTGAATTTTGGACATATGATTGAATAATCAAGGGAAATAATTGCACAAAGGTGCTGGACCAGAGCAATCTGAAACAGCAGGTAAATGTAACTCCATATCTGATACTCCACAGAATTGGCAATGCTATATTTTGCTTACCTTGAGGAGTCTGAAAAGGATTGATGGGCAATAGCACAAATGGAAAACAAAATGAAACAGTAGAGCCAAATCTGTTTCTTTCAGCAAAGTGAGCCAAAAAACATTTTCAACTGATTAAAAAAGGCTTCAGTCAGTGCTGCGATACTTCAGTTCAGTTCAGTTCAGTTGCTCAGTCGTGTCCAACTCTTTTCGACCCCATGAATCGCAGCACGCCAGGCCTCCCTGTCCATCACCAACTCCTGGAGTTCACTCAGACTCATGTCCATCAAGTGAGTGATGACATCTAGCCATCTCATCCTCAGTCGTCCCCTTCTCCTCCTGCCCCCAATCCCTCCCAGCATCACAGTCTTTTCCAATGAGTCAGCTCTTCACAGGAAGTGGCCAAAGTATTGGAGTTTCAGCTTTAGCATCGACCCTTCCCATGAACACTCAGGGCTGATCTTCAGAATGGACTAGTTGGATCTCCTTGCAGTACAAGGGACTCTCAAGAGTCTTCTCCAATGCCACAGCTCAAAAGCATCAATTCTTCGGCACTCAGCTTTCTTCACAGTCCAACTCTCACATCCATACATGACCACAGGAAAAACCATAGCCTTGACTAGATGGACCTTAGTCTGCAAAGTAATGTCTCTACTTTTGAATCTGCTATCTAGGTTGGTCATAACTTTTCTTCCAAGGAGTAAGCATCTTTTAATTTCATGGCTGCAGTCACCATCTGCAGTGATGTTGGAGCCCAAAAATATAAAGTCTGGCACTGTTTCCACTGTTTCCCCATCTATATCCCAAGAAGTGATGGGACCAGATGCCATGATCTTCATTTTCTGAATGTTGAGCTTTAAGCCAACTTTTTCACTCTCCACTTTCAGTTTCATCAAGAAGCTTTTTAGTTACTCTTCACTTTCTGCCATAAGGGTGGTGTTATCTGCATATCTGAGGTTATTGATATTTCTCCTGGCAATCTTGATTCCAGCTTGTGTTTCTTCCAGTCCATCTGTGATACTTAAGGAAAGATAAATAATAAAACTAGGCAAAAAGTTATGTTCTTCTACATTTTTTTAAAATTTCCTGAGAACTATCTCTTGTGTTTAAATTTTGTTTTTGCTTTTTTTCCCTGCTTGTTAGTACATAGATGGCAGCATCAAGACTTAAGGCCTTAGGTCATTTACTGAACTTTCCAGAAATATTCACAATGGACAGTCCAGTGGTTAAAAGGCCCTTAAATTCTCATTCTTGGCACACAAGAAGGCCTTGAACAATGTCTTGGGCTGAGGTTCCGGGACTTGGAGAAAGAAGGAACAAGTATGCTGTGATTGCAGTGTGTGGAGAAGGCAATGGCACCCCACTTCAGTACTCTTGCTTGGAAAATTCCTTGGATGGAGGAGCCTGGTGGGCTGCAGTCCATGGGGTCACTAAGAGTTGGACACGAATGAGCGACTTCCCTTTCACTTTTCACTTTCATGCACTGGAGAAGGAAATGGCAACCGACTCCAGTGTTCTTGCCTGGAGAATCCCAGGGACGGAGAGCCTGGTAGAAGGACTTAGCAGTAGCAGCAGCAGCAGGAGTGTAATAGTGAAGTGTGCTTGAGACATTTATGAAGCATCAGCATTCAGAACCAAGGAGAGGGACAAGAGAGAGCCGTAAAGTTCAAAGTTAGTGGGCAAGAAATAGACACCTTAAATACGAATTGCTGCCTGAACTGAGAGAATCAAGGGCAAAAAATGTCCCTCAGGGACTTCCCTGGTGATCCAGTGGTTAAGACTCCAAGCTTCCAGTGCAAGGGTATGAATTTGACCCTTAGTCAGGGAACTAAGATCTCACATGCCATGCAGCATGGCCAAATTATATATATACATATATATATGTAATTTTTGCTAATATTTGTTTAGTCTCTCTTTCTGTTTTCCACTTTAATAGGTTTAAAATCTTTTAACAATAAGTAGTTTATAAACAGTTGTTTTTCCAGAAACCATCATAAAAAAGAGACATTTGAACTCATTCGAAAAATGCATTGGCTTATTCTGAAAGATAATCAGTACTTGGCTCCTTACCAAAATTTCTCTGACATCAAGCAAATGCACAGTTCATGTTTATCCAGATAAAAGCAGAATCTATGCCTATAGATTTAATATTACCAAGCAGTGAAGGTTCTCTCAAAATAGATGCTTATTTTAAGAAGCATAAATTCTTATTGGGTCTTCTACTCTCCTGCGTAGCCCTACCACTTAGCACAATGGTGCCTGGACCTCTGCATCCATCTCCATTTCAGAAATGCACAGAGATGTTGGGCTAGAGTCTTTGATGTTTTACATCTGCTCAAGGTGCTTGCTCTTTTAAAGGAATTCTATTATCAATGATTTTGCAAAGAAAAATGGAACTGTTGGGTCAAGAACTGTTTATCTAATTTATCTTTCATGATTATCTGGATATTTTAAAGGAAAGTGGGCTTGAAGGAAGAAGTAATGAGTATTTTGCCTGTCTCTTATACACATCTTTTCCTGTCTTAAAAAAAAAAAAAAAATTGAAAATGAATGACAAGTAGACTAATAAATAAGATACAATAAGTGTGTTAAATTTAAGAATCTATCTTTTTAAAAAAAATTATTCTGAAATTATTGAAATATTGCTGTGGTATATCTATTCTTATGATTCAATTGTAATGCTTCTATTCATTGAAAACTTTAGAACTAAAATTTTTGATGAAAATAGGATAAAATGCTCTGCCTCATTGCTTAATAGTATATTAAAAAGAAGATGAACTGATAAAAAAATGTAATTTACATTTCAAATATGAGCTGCAAAACAGAAAGTGATGCTGGGCCATAGATACTATTTCCTTTTCTTTAGCCAACAATTAGCATTTTATTTCTATGTCTGTGACTGTTATTTGACTTTAAGACTGCTTTATTCATCTCCACATTCTTCCCTGAGCATTCTGCTTGCTTTTCCTCTCACATTTCCTGGTGCTCATGTGCCATTATGAAACCTTTTGAATCCATGAATTATTGCAATTCATTTGAGCTTATTTAGGAAGTAAAAATTATACTTGGGCCTTGTGTTTAGAGCTGGGCATAAGACAAAGAAGAAAACAGACCAAATCCTTGCCCTCAGTTTACTGGTATTGTCATAACAATACAGTCATAGCACTTGTGAAGCTGAGTCACATCTGGCCAATGGGGTAACCTGCATGAAGCTCTGAGATTCAGGGACCTGTGAAGGTGTTCTCAGGAATGAGCAAATTAAACCCTCATAACACTGTTTCCCTTTCACATATGGAGTGTTCTGGGAGGAAAAATACAAATGTCAAATAACTGAATTTCTATGTGCAAGAAGAAAAAAGTTCAAATTGCAAGCCTGCTCAGTTGGTGAAGAATGCAGATGTGGCTGCTTATATGGGGAATGTTAATGCCTCCAAATTTTTGAAAAAAAAAATACTATGAGCAAATTTAAAAATTAAAACTTCTACTGCACAGGCTGACAATGAATTTGTAAAAGGAAAGGAATAAAACTATTCTGTGGGTTAACATAAAAGACATACTCTACTTGTGGCCCATGGGAATGTCTAAGGATATCATGACTTTTGGAAAAATAATTCTTTTCTTTATATGACTTCGCAGGGTATTTCTTGAGAAAGAAATGACAACTCATTCTAGTATTCTTGCCTGGAGAATCCCACAGATGGAAGAGCCTGGTGGGCTACAGTCCATGGAGTCACAAAGAGTCGAACACGACTGAGCAACTTCACTCACTCACTCACTCACTCACAGGGTATTTGGAGTATATTTATATATATAACTCATGAGTGTCTGTGCTTTGACCGATAAGTCAGGGTCACTAGAAGAATTTTTTTAAGGTACATACCTTTACCTCTAACTGACTGCAATACTAAGTGGGATTGGATTCTGTGATAACTTTCTGCAGAGAAACAGAACAAATATGATATGGATATATCTCTATACCTATGCATCTGTTCTCAGTCCCCAGTCACGTCCATCTCTTTGCAACCCCATTGACTATAGCCCACCAGTCTCCTCTGTCCATGGCATTTCCCAAGCAAGAATACTGGAGCAGGTTGCCATTTCCTACTGTAGGGTATCTTCCTGACCTGGGGGATCAAGCCTGCATCTTCTTCATTTCCTGCATTAGCAGACAGATTCTTTACCACTGAGCCACCTGGGAAGCCCATATTTATATCTATATCTATGTTCATGCATCGCTAAGTTGCTTCAGTTGTGTCTGACTCTTTGTGGCATTATAGACTGTACCAAGTTCCTCTGTACATGGGATTCTCCAGGCCAGAATACTGGAGTGGGTTGCCATGCCCCTCCTCCAGAGGATCGTCCAACGCAAGGATCAAACCCATGTCTGTTGTGTCTCCTGAGCTGGCAGGCAAGTTCTTTACTGCTGTACCACCTGGGAAACCAATCTATATCTATATCCATATATCTTTATATCTATATATATGTTGATGTTCAGTCACCAAGTCATGGCCAACTCTTTGTGACCCCATGGACTACAGCACACCAGGCTTCCCTGCCCATCACCATCTCCCAGTTTGTCCAAGCTTGTGTCCATTGAGTCAGTGATGCCATCTCATCCTCTGTCACCCTCTTCTTCTGCATCAGGGCCTTTTCCAGTGAGTTAGCTGTTCACATCAGGTGGCCGAAATATTGGAGCTTCAGCTTCAGCTTCAGCAAGAGTCCTCCAAAGATAATTCATGGTTGATTTCATTTCAGATTGACTAATTTGATCTCCTTGCTTTCCAAGGCACTCTCAAGAGTCTCCTATATCTGTGTATCTATATCAATATCTGGAGAAGGCAATGGCACCTCACTCCAGTACTCTTGCCTAGAAAATCCCATGGATTGAGGAGCCTGGAAGGCTGCAGTCCATGGGGTCGCCAAGAGTCTGACACGACTGAGCAACTTCACTTTCACTTTTCACTTTCATGCATTGGAGAAGGAAATGACAACCCACTCCAGCGTTCTTGCCTGGAGAATCCCAGGGATGGGGGAGCCTGCTGGGCTGCCGTCTATGGGGTTGCACAGAGTCAGACACAACTGAAGCGACTTAGCAGCAGCAGCATATCAATATCTATATGTGTATCTATATCTCTGAAAGAGAGAGGGATAGAAAGAGAAACACAGAGAAAAAAGAAAGAGAAAAATTTATTATGAGGTATTAGCTCGTGTGATTATGGAATCTAGGATGTCCCTAAATCTGCTGTTGTAGTTTGAGTCTAAAGGCCTGAAAAGAAGCCAATGGTTTAAGTCCCAGCCCAAAGGTAACACAAGGCACTGTTGCAGCTCAAAGTCAGTCAGGCAGAGAAAGTGATTTCTCTTACTTTGCCTTTCAGTTTGATTTGGGCCTTCAATGGATTGGATGAGGCCCATCCACACTGGTGAGAGCAGGAGCTCTACTCAGTCTACAGATTCAAATGTTAATCTCTTCTAGAAACACCTTCACAGGCCCAGAATAATGTTTGGCCAAATATCTGGGAACTCTGTGTCCCAGTCAATTTGATACATAAAATTAACCATCATGGACCTACTCCTGGGCTATTTTGATAAAGCCTCATGGGATAATCAAGAACAAGTTTGCAGAGATCATAAAATGTACTCTGTGGATTATTATGTGCCTTTGTTGGGGGAATAGAGTTGTATGGATCCTAGAGTGATACCAAGTTCTGTGTATAGATGTTGTGGTGCACCAGAGAGAAAAAAGATTTTTTGATAGTATCAAAAATTAAAAAAGAGGTTTGCCTCTCTCTCTCTGCCACTCTCACACACTAATCACATATTAGTGGATAGTAGAAACTCTCAAGACTGAGACATAGTATGTGAAGCCTCTCTGTGTCATCTCTCTGCTAAGGCCAGTAATCACAGTCATATCTTACCAAAAAAAGACTGATGTTCCTGAAGAGGGTCTGGGATGGATTATAGGAAGCAAAAGAGAGGTAAAAGATTTGAGCAAGGAAGATGGTAGCTTGGTGAACCATCTCTGGAGAAGATAAAACAATTTTTTTCTCTCCTAAAAATTAGAATGAGAACACAAAGTGTAATAAGTGTTTATAGGGAGGTTGGTATTAGAAAAAAAGAGACATTTGAACTCATTTGAAAAATGCATTGGCTTATTCTGAAAGATAATCAGTACTTGGCTCCTTACCAAAATTTCTCTGACATCAAGCAAATGCACAGTTCATGTTTATCCAGATAAAAGCAGAATCTATGCCTATAGATTTAATATTACCAAGCAGTGAAGGTTCTCTCAAAATAGATGCTTATTTTAAGAAGCATAAATTCTTATTGGGTCTTCTACTCTCCTGCGTAGCCCTACCACTTAGCACAATGGTGCCTGGACCTCTGCATCCATCTCCATTTCAGAAATGCACAGAGATGTTGGGCTAGAGTCTTTGATGTTTTACATCTGCTCAAGGTGCTTGCTCTTTTAAAGGAATTCTATTATCAATGATTTTGCAAAGAAAAATGAAACTGTTGGGTCAAGAACTGTTTATCTAATTTATCTTTCATGATTATCTGGATATTTTAAAGGAAAGTGGGCTTGAAGGAAGAAGTAATGAGTATTTTGCTCTCAGCACAAAGCATATTTCATTCAAAATATACTTGGTTTTTAGCCAGGCTTTCCAGACTTTCATTTATCTTTACTTAAATTCAAGTGTGTGACTGAAGCTAAAGGTCACTTTATTTACCAAAACCAAAATGTCAACAAATAAGCATTCTCTATCCTGCTTTTCTCAAATCAGCATGCAGAGGACAGGACACAATGCTATAAGACCTTCTCCACAGAGATATTAAATGAAAGAATTAATCCATACAAGATATGTTAATTCCTGGTCTACGTACCCACAGGAACAAAAAGGATAATGTGTCAGGAATCAAAACCTGTGTTCTAAATAATCCAGAGCAGGAATCCATGGGAATAATTGTAATGATTCTGGAAGATCTGGACTGAGAAGTAGGACACATTGGTTCTTAGGGCATCAGAGCTATCAAGTGCCTGTATATCTGTAGACAAACTGTTCTGACCCTCTGGCCGTCACATTTAACTTCCTGAAAATTGGTGATAAAACTTTCTTTGAGAGCGATTGCTGCAAAATGAAACAGGACCCTGGAAATGGTGGGAATTAGATATACTACAAGAGCTAAAACATATTATATATAGCTGAATTTTAACAATAATAATTACGACAGTGTGATTATGCTAACTCTAAGTGTGGACACTTTTTTTTTGGGAATATAAGTGATTTACAATGTTATGTTAGTTTCAGATTTTCAACAAAGAGAATCAGTTATACATATGCGTATATCCACTGTTTAGATTCTTTTCCCATATAAGTTATTACAGAGTATCAAGTAGAGTTCCCTCTGCTATACAGTAGATTCTTACTAGTTACCTATTTTATATATAGTAGTGAATATGGACAGAGAAGGCAATGACACCCCACTCTAGTACTCTTGCCTAGAAAATCCCATGGATGGAGGAGCCTGGTGGGCTGCAGTCCATGGGGTCTCTACTGAGCGACTTCACTTTCACTTTTCACTTTCATGCATTGGAGAAGGAAATGGCAACCCACTCCAGTGTTCTTGACTGGAGAATCCCAGGGATGGCGGAGCCTGATGGGCTGCCGTCTATGGGGCTGCACAGAGTCAGACACAACTGAAGCGACTTAGCAAGCAGCAGCAGCAGCAGCAGTAAATATGGACACTTATGATGAAGCTTCTGTGTCCTTGTACACATGGGGACACATCCATGAATTCTGCCATTCTGCAATCACTTCTTTGAAGCCCTATTATGTGCCATGCACTGTGATAAATGCTGTGCAAGGCAGCAGTAATAAATTAGAACACTGTTACAGTGAGAATTAATTAAACTTGAGAAATCAGTGGGAAGTGGTATTAGAATGTGAGCACTGTTGTGATATAAAGCCCAGGAATTTGGGGACCACCTAGGAGATACACTGAACTTAGACATCCATGAGGAAAACATCCAGCTGAAGGGACGTACTGTTTCAGGGATGGTGGCCTGTATTGTTAGAAGTTAAGGTTCAATTCTTAGAGAAAGACTGATAAGTAAGAGTTAAAGTGTAGCTTCCATTATTTTTGCTTTTAGGAGCAATAATAACTAAATTTATTCTATATTGTGTTATAACATTCTTAACAATTGTATATTCTGAAAAACTGTGCATAAAAAATGGGTCTTGTGGAAAAAATTGGACCAATGCAGATCACTCTAAAAGCTATTATAAACAGAATGTTCATAAAACACAACTATAATCCTAATAAAAATAGCAGCTTCCAGGTGGTGTAGTGGTAAAGAATTCATTTGCCAATGCAGGAGACATAAGAGACCTGGGTTCGACTCCTAAGTTGGGAAGATCCCCTGGAGGAGGAAATGGCAACCCATTCTAGTGTTCTTAAAGCATCTGGCTGTAATGCAGGAGACCTGGGTTCAATTGCTGGGTCAGGAAGATCCCCTAGAGAAGGAAATGGCAACCCACTCCAGTATTCTTGCCTGGAAAATTTCATGGATGGAGGAGCCTGGTAGACTACAGTCCATGGGGTCACAAAGAATCGGACATGACTGAGCGACTTCACTTTCATTTTCTAGTATTCTTGCCTGGGAAATCCCATGGAAATCCCATAGCATGATGGTCTACGGTCCATGGGGTAGCAAAGAGTTGGACATGACTGAGCATCTGGGCATGCAAGGATGTATTAAGTCCTTCAGAAACAAAAACTACTCTGGAAACAATAGGACTTTACCTTAGAAAGGTAAGAGACAAGTAACTAAAGGGAACTTGTTTAAAACAAACAAACAAACAAAAAGTGCTGGGAAGACTGTGTCACAAGGACAAGGTTAAAATGCATACAAGTCAGGAAAATGTCCAAAATAGAACTGGTGGTCAATATGAGCCCTGGGAGGACAGTGGACGTGGCTGACGAACAGGACCAGTTCCTCAGCTGCTTGCTATGCTCAGCTGATAATTACCACAAAATTAGCTAACTAAGAAGTATCTCTTTTGAATGAATGTGACTTCTCCATTATGCTAACATCAGCCTCTTATTTGTCAAGTGCATATGAGCTGATTCACCTTATAAAAACTCCCATTGTTGCAGAAGAGATGAGATATTTATTCAAATATGATGATGAATTCTGAGGAGTTCTGCCCTCAGGCACATTATCTTGCTTGCCATACTTTCTCACACTTCATGTGAAATGAATACATATGTATTCCGTGAATGGCTCTAAAATCTAGTACTCCTTGGTGGCATTTTGCAGGGAAAGCTAGTTTCACTGTGTCTACCTTTCCCAAGGTCCTGGTGCTTGGTACTTCAATCCCTTGTCATCACTCACTTCTTAATCCTTTATTAGGAAAAATGTATAATTTCTTTAATCTTAAGGGAAGTTGGAGATCAGCTGCTACTTACTGATTGAGCACTGTATTATGCTTGCTTCTAAGTCACTTCAGTCATGTCTGACTCTGTACAATCCCATAGACATCAACCCACCAGACTCCCACACCCCTGGGATTCTCCAGGCAAGAACACAAGAGTGGGTTGCCATTTAATTTTCCAATGCATGAAACTGAAAAGTGAAAGTGTTGTTGCTCTCTTAGAGAACCCATGGAATGCAGCCTACCAGACTCCTCCATCCATGGGATATTCCAGGCAAGAGTACTGGAGTGGGGTGCCATTGCCTTCTCCAGTATAATGCTTAAATAAGCTATTTAATCTTAAAGGCCAAGCTGCTAAGTTTTATAAATTCAACCAAAAAATGAAAAAAATAAATAAACAACTGAAGTTCATGAGGACTGGGCACTTGTCTAAAGACATGCTCAAGTAGAAGTTGTTGGAACTATAGTATAAATCTAGGTGTATCTTCCTCTCAACATTTAAACTATCTTCCCCATCTCTTGCTCGTGCTAAATGATAGTAGTAGAAGGCTTGAAAGTGAAAGTGACTCAGTCATGTCCAATTTTTGTAACCCCATGAACTATACAGTTCAGCTCAGTTCAGTCACTCAGTCGTGTCTGACTCTTTGTGGCACCATGGACTGCAGCACGCCAGGCTGCCTTGTCCATCACCAACTCCCAGAGTTTACTCAAACTCATGTCCATTGAGTCAGTGATGTCATCCAAGCATCTCATCCTTTGTCATCCCCTTCTCCTCCTTCCTTCAATCTTTCCCAGCATCAGGGTATATTCCAGTGGGTCAGCTCTTTGTATCAGGTGGCCAACATATTGGAGTTTCAGCTTCAACATCAGTCTTTCCAATGAACATTCAGGACTGATCTCCTTTAGAATAGACTGGTTGGATCTCCTTGTAATCCAAAGGACTCTCAAGAGTCTTCTCCAACACCACAGTTCAAAAGCATCAATTCTTTGGCACTCAGCTTTTTCTATAGTCCAACTCTCACATCCAAACATGACTACTGGAAAAACCAAAGCTTTGGCTAGACGGACCTTTGTTGGCAAAGTAATATCTCTGCTTTTTAATATGTTGTCTATGTTGGTTATAACTTTCCTGCCAAGGGGTAAGCATCTTTTAATTTCATGGCTGGAATCACCATCTGCCATGATTTTGGAGCCCAAGAAAATAAATTCTGCCACTATTTCCACTGTATCTCCATCTATTAGCTATGAAGTGATGGAACTGGATGCGATGATCTTTGTTTTCTGATTGTTGAGCTTTTAGCCAGCTGTTTCACTCTCCTCTTTCACTTTCATCAAAAGGCTCTTTAGTTCTTTTCTATAGTCCAACTCTCACATCCAAACATGACTACTGGAAAAACCAAAGCTTTGGCTAGACGGACCTTTGTTGGCAAAGTAATATCTCTGCTTTTTAATATGTTGTCTATGTTGGTTATAACTTTCCTGCCAAGGGGTAAGCATCTTTTAATTTCATGGCTGGAATCACCATCTGCCATGATTTTGGAGCCCAAGAAAATAAATTCTGCCACTATTTCCACTGTATCTCCATCTATTAGCTATGAAGTGATGGAACTGGATGCGATGATCTTTGTTTTCTGAATGTTGAGCTTTTAGCCAGCTGTTTCACTCTCCTCTTTCACTTTCATCAAAAGGCTCTTTAGTTCTTTACTTTCTGCCAGAAAGATGGTGTCATCTACATATCTGAGGTTAGTGATATTTCTCCTGGCAATCTTGATTCCAGCCCAGTATTTCTCATGATGTGCTCTGCATATATGTTAAATAAGTAGGGTGACAATATACAGCCTTGACATACTCCTTTTCCTATTTGGAACCAGTCTGTTGTTCTATGTCCAGTTCTTTAAAAAAAATTTTTTTTAATACTTTGTTCTGCTTTACAATACTGTATTGGTTTTGCCATACATTGACATAAATCAACCACAGGTGTACACGATCTCCCAATGCCGAAGCCCCTTCCCACCTCCCACCCCACACCATCTCCCTGGATCATACCGTACACCAGCCCCAAGCATCCTGTATCCTGTATTGAACATAGACTGGCGCTTCATTCTTATATGATAGTATATACATGTTTCAATGCCAGTTCTAACTGTTGCTTCCTGACCTGCATACAGATTTCTCAAGAGGCAGGTCAGGTGATCTGGTATTCCCATCTCTTTCAGAATTTTCCACAGTTTATTGTGATCCACATAGTCAAAGGCTTTGCCATAGCCAATAAAGCAGAAATAGATGTTTTTCTGGAACTCTCTTGCTTTTTCCATGATCCAGCAGATGTTGGCAATTTGATCTCTAGTTCCTCAGCCTTTTCTAAACCCAACTTGAACATCTGAAAGTTCATGATTCATGTATTGTTTTAGCCTGGCTTGGAGAATTTTGAGCATTACTTTACTAGCATGTGATATGAGTGCAATTGTGTGGTAGTTAGTCCATTGAATTCTCGATGCCAGGGGATCCCCTTTGCCAGGGGATCTTCCCAACCCAGGGATCAAACCCAGGTTTCCTGCATTGCAGGCAGATTCTTTAACAGCTGAACCACAGGGAAGTTTAAGAATACTGCAGTGAGTAATCTACCACTTCTCCAGCAGATCTTCCAGAGCCAGAAGTTGAATTGAGGTCTCCTGCATCACAGGCAAATTCTTTACTGAGCTATCAGGAAAGGCTTATTCAAGTCTATGTAATGTGTTTTCTTACATAAATCAAAATCTTCACCTTAAGTGGTAAAGATTCACATTAAAATGTTATTTATCTTCTCTGATTAGATAAAATGGGAATGTTGCTCTTTCTTAAATTTCACATATATAGTTCCACTTACAACAGTCTGAGAGATAGATGTCTAGAGCCTTCAGTTTAAGTGGACTCTATTGCCAGTAATTCTTAATCCAGCTCCTAAATAGAACTGGTAATACTTCTTATATTAATATAAATGGTTGATCTCAATTTTTAAGAGCTTTAAGAAACATTGAAGGGTTTTTGGATTTCTGTCTAGTCATATATATTTTTATAAACACCCTAGAATTTGATAGTACTTTTTTTTTCAGACACTGGAAATATAATTGAAAAGATCAATTCATTGTTTAGTACAGTATGTGTCTTAACTCATATAAGAGTCCAAATAAAATAACCTCAGTTTTCTTGCCCAAAGAAAGAAATTTCTTTTCTTTAAAATAAATTTGCTTCAGTTTGGTTCTGACTCCAAGTTCTGTCAATCGTGTTGACAAAACGATTTTCTTCTTATCTATTGTGTGTAAGGTTCTGATCTTACTTTCCTAATAATTCCCTTATTTGCTTGTAGTCATAATTGATTTTGCTTTCAGTTCAGTAATTCATTCAACTGTTCTGTGTACTGGGAATATGTTGGTAGAAATGAAACACAACAAAAGCAGCTTTATGTTTTCTTGTATTATGTATTCTGGTCGTTGAAAAGTTTTAGGGAGAATTTATAAGCAATAAAAAGTTAGTTTCAGATTTATTTTATAAAGTGAAAGTGAAGTCACTTCAGTCGTGTTTGACTCTTTGCGACCCCATGGACTACAGCCCACCAGGCTCCTCCGTCCATCGGATTTTCCAGGCAAGAGTACTGGAGTGGGGTGCCATTGCCTTCTCTTGTTTTATAAAGTTGATAATTAGTTTTATTCAGAGAGATAGTTCAAATCCATCACTAAATAATAAAAAAAAATACATTTTTCTTTTCTGCATATTAGCAATTTAGTGTATTTTTAAAATATTATACATGTTCAGTGACTGTATCTGATTAGCCCTTACTAGGACTCTTGTCTTATAGAGAACAGGGGCCTCAAGAAATAAGACACACTTTCTACAGGGTATAAAAAGTACAAGGGCTTCCCAGGTGGCACTAGTGGTAAAGACCCTGCTTGCCAATGCAAGAGACATAAGAGATGAGGGTTCAGTTCCTGGGTTGAGAAGATCCCTGGAGGAGGGCATGGCAACTCACTCCAGTATTCTTAGCTGGAGGCTACAGTTTATAGGGTCATAAAAAGTCAGACATCTGAAGGGACTTAGCACACACTCACACACAAAAGTTACAAAGTATCAGGTGAAATGCTAGAATTCCTGGCATGGTGCTGGGAGCGAACAACTTCCTTTAGCCATGTGGGTGGGCACTATGACAGGGCAATTGTCTTGGAGCATCTCTGGTTAATTGCACTTTACAAAAATGACCATAGAAATATATTGCTGTTACTGCTGGTAAGTCACTTCAGTCGTGTCTGACTTGTGTAATCGCATAGACGGCAGCCCACCAAGCTCCCCTGTCCCTGGGATTCTCCAGGCAAGAACACTGGAGTGGGTTGCCATTTTCTTCTCCAATGCATTATAGTGAAAAGTGAAAGTGAAGTCGCTCAGTCGTGTCCGACTGCTAGCAACCCCATGGATTGCAGCCCACCAGGCCCCTCTGTCCATTGGATTTTCCAGGCAAGAGTACTGGAATGGGTTGCCATTGCCTTCTCAGTAGCAATATATTGCGTGTTACAAAATTTTTCAGACTCTTCCGAGGAAAAGGTGAATTCTGAATGTTGTTCCTTTAAAAAAGGAATCACATGTGGTGACATGCTTTGTGTGGTAGAAGTGACACTTCAGGGATTGCATGGCTAACAAAAATGACAACAGCTTTTAGCTGCTTCTCCTTCTCTTTGGGGATCTGAAACTTGAGATACATGAGCTGACGTATAGGTGTCCATCTGGTGTGAAGTTTCCATATTTAAGAAGCCACATGGCAATAGCTAAAGATGTCCAAGTAACCCTCAAATTTCAGTACCTATTTGTGTCTTAGTGTCAATCTCTAGAAACACAAATGAACAAACCAACCTCAGGCTTCTGGCTGACCTAGCTCATGCCGTGTAGAACAGAGATGAGCTATCTCCACAGAGTCTTGCCTTAATTACAGATAAGTGAGCAAACAAAATGCCATTGTTTCAAACTACTCAGATTTGTGGTGGTTTATTATACAGTGCTGCAACTGAAACACTTAGATATGTATAAATCAAGAGATAGTACCATGGACATGTTACAGAAACTTAATGTGTCCTACCTAACTCAGAGGGACAGTTGAGAGACTTGCCCTGACTCTTGAATGTATTGACTCTTAAACACACACAAAATGCACATCAAACTGAGATTTCTAAAACCCCTTTTTGTTCCACTGAATAGTTGTATTTAATAATAGAAAAGTCAGAAGTAGGAAATGCATATTTGCTTTTAAATCATTGTCTTTGTGGCATTTTCTGGGTAAAGTTCAAGCAAAACACTAACGGGTATTTTTAAAGAGTTTTGCTCTATAATTATAAAGTGATTAAAAGTAAAAAAAGGGAAGTCAATATGGAAAACTGAAGTATTTGGCTCTAATTTTTGCCCTGCTTTCATCCATTTCTCTGTCATATAACTTTACAGTGCCAGCCCATTATGGACAAGCTCCACCTCATCTCTTGAATTTGAACTTGGCCTTATGACTCATGATCAGTGGATGTTAGTTAGTAGACGTGAAGCCATGAAAAGGCTAATAAACACTTTATATAAGCTTCTTGTGCATTTGTGTCTCTGTTATTTCCATTAAAACATGCCTGAGGTTACATATAAGAGGTTGGAGTCACATGCAGTAGAGCGGAAAATACTAGTAGCCTAGTCTCCCAAGAAAGGACCATCTAAATCAACTGACAGCCAGCCAACCCAGATGTAGAACTGAGGCAGGCAGAGACTGAAAACAACACCCAACCAAGGTAAATATAAATCCCTTTCTCTCGGACTCATGAGATTATTAAAAGCATATTGTTGAAGCTTGTCGAGTTTCTGCATGGTTATTATGCAGCACTGACAGTGAATATAGCTTATATTTAATTTCAACAAATGACTTTAACATTACAATGGGGAAGAAAGTTACACATGTGTAAGAATGGAATTTTTACTTGACTAATAATTTGACAGTGCCTTTTTGGTGTCTATTTTTGTAGTTCAGATACCTTAAAATGTCTTGTAGTGTCATAAGAAGTACAAGGTTGTCTGAGAAAGAATAATTAACTCAGGATTGCAGTGTGCAACAGATTACAGGAAAAGATGAAATGCAACAGAATATGAAGTAATGGGAGCAACCACTAAACAACTAAAAAGAGAGGTATAATTGATATGCTAAGAAAAGAGAAAAAGTGGAATCATATAACATGATCAGTTAAGACCAAAAAAGGTGATTGTGCCAAGGACTGTGGCTGTGCGGGCACCAAAGGTAAGGTGCAGGGACTGGGTGGTCACTGTTCTTCTCTGTCCACCCTCCAGTGCCCAGCCTGGTTAGGGTTAGGTAGTGAGAGGCTTTGGAGGATCTGGGCCTGCTCTTCTCCTTTTGTCCTTGGGTTTCAGGTGAGATGCAGAGTTGACCACCTACACTGACCTTCACTGTCTCAGAAATCCTGATTATCTCCAAGGTGAAGGTCAAAAAAGTCCATTCACATAAACCTCAAAGAATAGGCCCTGAAATGTGTGTTTTGTGCCAATGATATCAGAAATATTATTTATAATTAGGCTTTGGTAGTCCTGAGAAAGGATGCTTTCTTCTGTCTGTATCTGGCTTGAAGTTCTTACATATTTTTCATTATAAAGTTCTGTTGGGGTGAATCAAATGAATCTCCATTTCACTTCATTGTCTTGGAATGTCTGAGAGGACTTAGTGTCTAAAAACAGTTGAATGCAAACAGGTGATTTGATGATAAGTATTAACTAAAACCAGATAACATTATTTTGGGCTTCCCAGGTGGCAAAATGGTAAAGAATTTGTCTACCAATGCAGGAGACATGAATTTGGTTCCTGGATCAGGAAGATCCCCTGAAGTAGGAAAGGGCAACCCACTCCAGTATTCTTGCCTGGGAAATCCCATGGACAGAGGAGCCTGCCCTCCAGGGCATAAAGAGTCAGACATGACTGAACGACTGAACAGATGCATTGGTTCTTAAACCTTTAAACTATTTAAGCAACAGTGAATACCTGCTGGACATGTCACGGTCTGTTATAGGAATATTTGTGATTCTCTGAATCTCAATCATGCTGTCAAAAGGCTTACAAAATTTCCTAAAAATGACAAACTCTCATTTAATATATACTAGAGTATTCCAAGGATTAATAAGTCAAAGGAAGTTTTTAGGAACTATACCAATACTTTGGTTACCTAGGCAAGTTGACGTTACAGGCATATCTTAGTGATTCCTCTTTGAATTTGATCTCAGCTAGTATGGGATCGTCTGTCCAGGGAGAGAGTGGAACCCTTTCAGCGGTCGGTGAAGAGTATCAATATCCCTTGCAGCGTTGTGCATATATGCCAAGAGGCTGCAATGAAGATCAATTCAGTGCAAAAAGCTTTGTGCCCAAATCAGAGGTCGTCTATGTCTTCTCCCACCATTATGGCCACTTGGGTTGCAGAGTTAGCCTTGAAAGATTCTAATTGGCATCTTCAGTTAGAAGCTGATTATTTGTTGCAATTGGCATGGGAATGGTTCTTCTTGGAGTTATTTCTGAAACTGTTGTGATGTTTCAAACAAAAGGTTACAATAAAGTCAGCCCATTCTTTGTCCCTCAGTTTCTGATCCATATGGCAGCAGGCCAGGTCATCATTAAATATAAAGTCAAGGGCCCCAATCAAGCATTACCCACAGCCTATACCACAGAAATTTATGCAGTGGGAGACTCTTAGACTTAAAACACATGACTATACAGATGTGATGGTGACTGGAGGTATAGATTCTCACATCAGCCGTTTGTCACTTGCTGGATTTTCCAGAGCCTGGGCTCTGATCCTAAGTCAGCATGTCAACCATTTTATCCAGAGATGGTTTTGTAATGGGAGGAGGTGCACTTTGCTGGTGGTAGAAGAAACGAGCAGGCTGTACAAACAGGGGACTGGATTTATGCAGACATCTAGAGCTATTGACTCTCAGGTGATGCCGGTCACATGACTGCCCCCAATCCTGGAGGAGAAGGTGCTTTAAGGTGTATGGCTGCTGCTGTAAAAGATGCAGGTGTATAAGCTGAAGAGATATCCTGTATCAGCGTGTATGATACTGCCACACTGTTGGGAGACACTGCCAAAAACAAAGCCATCAAACATCTTTTCAAAGGCCATGCATACTCCCTTGCCATTTCCTTCACCAACAGAGCCTTGGGACACCTGATGGGGCTGCCGGGGTGGGGGTGGGGGGACACTGAGGAAGATTACCACCCTGGCTTGCTGTTGTAGAAAACTGCCATCCACTTTAAACCTGGACTGTACAGAATCACACTTTGGTCTCAGTTATGTTCCATTCAAGGCATGCACAATCCCCATTATCTACATCCTTCACCAGAGTGGTACATTTGGTACAACTGATGAACCTACAA
>SJYC01108499.1:0-18307 GCA_006408675.1 Madoqua kirkii
CACACACACACACACACACATAAAAAATCTAAGACTGAGACACACTTAAGAGATTAAGAGGAACAATTTCACTTTACCTGTGACACCCTTCCCCCAAGGGAGCACAGCACAGTGCCAAGAGAGATCTTGTCTGAAGATGCCCCAACCCCACATAAGCACCCAGCACTCTCCATGTACCTCACTCACACACTCTCACCCTGTGGCTGGTCCCTTGACTGTACCCCTAAGGCCAGCAAAAGCAAGCCTTCACAGACAATCAGTGAGCATGAGCAAAAAGCTGTCCAGACTCTGCAGAAGCGGGAGAACGTACTCAAACTTGAGAATTCAGCACAGCTGCAGCAAAAGCAAATGAGACGCTATCAGCACTCAGCCTGGATTTGCATGATCAGGAGAGGATACACAATCTTAGAATTATGCTCCAAAAGAGAGTAAGAAATGAGGAGCAGACACATCACTTTAAAAGGTCTGAGAAAGCTTCACATTTCTTAACAGGGCTGACAAAAGACATGTCTCTCCCAAAGCCTGTCAGTAAAAAACTGAAGATTACTGCTTCCCTACATGCAAAAACAGCAACTCAAGGCACCACAGAACATGAAAAATCAACAGTAAACCACCAAGGGAACACAATAATTTTCCAGTAACAAACTCTAAGGAAATGAGATCTGAAATTTTGTTAAATAAATAATTTAAAGAAGTTGTCTTAAGGAAGGCCGGTGAGCTACAAGAAAACACAGACAATTTCAATGAAATCAGAAAATAATGCAAACAAAATGAGAAGTTTAAAAAAATTATAATAAAACAAAAACAAGAAAATACTCCAGGACTAAAAAATACAATGAATGAAATAAAAATGTGACGAGCATCAATGGCAGACTTGATTAAGAAGAAACTATGAAGCGGAAGACAGTTCAATTGAAAATATCCAATCAGAGGAGAACAAAGAAAGAAGAAAGAGTAAAGGAAGCCCACAGAAACTGGGATACAAATGAGAGAAACAATCTATGCATTACTGAAGTCCGAGAGGAAAAAAGAGGGTAAAGGAGCAGTAGTTTACAAAGAAATAATGGCTGAGAACTGTCCAAATCTATAAACATATTTGGACCTCCATGGTTCATGAAGCTCATAATTCCTCAAAACTTTCAACTCAAAAAGATCTTTCCCCATACATATTATAAATTATCTGAAAGAGGAAAAAAAGAGTTTCCTTACAAAGGAACCCCCATAAGGCTATGGGTGGATTTCTCAGAAGAAACCTTGTAAGTCCAGTAAGAATGGAATAATATACTCAAAGTGCTGAAAGAAAAAAATTGCCAACCAAGAAACTCAGAAAAGTTGTCCTTCAGAAATGAAGGCTTTTACTATAATATGGTGGTGTATCAATCAGTTAACTCTTAACATAAAGGTTAAATGGAAAAATTGCTAGAAATAAATATAACTAAGATAATGGGGAAACAGGGGAAACAGTGTCAGACTTTTTGGGGGGGGCTCCAAAATCACTGCAGATGGTGACTGCAGCCATGAAATTAAAAGATGCTTACTCCTTGGAAGGAAAGTTATGACCAACCTAGATAGCATATTCAAAAGCAGAGACATAACTTTGCCAACAAAGGTCCAACTAGTCAAGGCTATGGTTTTTCCAGTGGTCATGTATGGATGTGAGAGTTGGACTGTGAGGAAAGCTGAGCGCCAAAGAATTGATGCTTTTGAACTGTAGTGTTGGAGAAGACTCTTGAGAGTCCCTTGGACTGCAAGGAGATCCAACCTGTCCATTCTGAAGGAGATCACTGCTGAGTGTTCATAGAAGGACTGATGTTGAAGCTGAAACTCCAATACTTTAGCCACCTCATTTGAAGAGCTGACTCATTCGAAAAGACTCTGATGCTGGGAGGGATTGGGGGCAGGAGGAGAAGGGGATGACCAAGGATGAGATGGCTGGATGGCATCATGGACTCGATGGACGTTAAGTCTGAGTGAACTCCGAGAGTTGGTGATGGACAGGGAGGCCTGGCGTGCTGCGATTCATGGGGTCGCAAAGAGTTGGACACGACTGAGCAACTGAACTGAACTGGAATTAAGCTCTCAATAGATAGCTTTAATACTAGATTACATATAATTTAAGGAAGGATTAGGAAAAGGAAGATAGGTTAAATATAAATAAGTATCTAGGGACTTCCTTGGTGGAACAGTGGTTAAGAATTCACCTTCCAATGCCTGGAACACAGATTTGATCCTCGGTTGGGGAATTCAAGTCCCACATGCCTGAGGGCAACTAAGTCCAAGAGCCACAACTAGAGAAGTCTGCGAACTACAGCGAAGATCCTACTTGCCACAACTACGACCCACTGCAGTCAAAACTAAAATCAAGTAAATAAATATTTTTTAAATAAAATATCTAGACTGAAATACACGCAAAAAAGACAAAAGGATGGAGAATACAGAACAGAGCAAAGAGACAAGGAAGATGACTGAAAAGCATAGAGTTTATAAGAAAAGCTCCAAAAGGCCAAAATCACGTGGCAGGACATATACCTGAAAAAATAATGGCTACAAAACTGATTTTCAAGAATGAATCCCAAGCAAATAAATACAAAAACTGACACAGACAAGCCACACACACACCCAGAAATTTTAACAGAATGACTTATTGAAAGAAGCAATAGCATTCACAAATCTGTAATTCAATACTCTTATTTCAGGTTTACTTGTTTGAAAATATATACTGTTTTCATTTTAAAAGACAAACAGGGGCTTCCCTGGTGGCTCAATGGTTAAAAAAAAAAAAAACTGTCAATGCAAGAGACAAGGGTTTAATCCCAAATCTGGAAGGATCCAACAGGCATCTGACCAGTTAAGCGTGTGCACCCCAACTATTGGGTCTGTGCTCTAAAGCCTGGGAACTGCAACTTCTGAACCCATGCTCCAAAACAAAAGAAGCCACCACAATGGGAAGTTTGAACACAACTAGAGTAGCAGCCGCTGCTCTCTGCAGCTGGAGAAAAGCCTGCACAGCAACGAAGACCCAGCTCAGCAAAAAACAATAAACTTTTTAAAACTTAAGAAAAAAGACAAGCAAATACAGGAAAGATCATCCACAGCAGAACCACATTAAAGAAAATGCCAAAAGAAAAATGACCCCAGATGAAAGCCCAGAGATGCAAAACAGAATGAAGAGCAACAAGAAGAATAAATGTGGGTAAACCTAATTGAATACTGACTTGATTAATGTCTTATGGAACTTTAAAAATATATGTAATCGAAATACAACAACACTATAAAAAAAAACAAGAGCAGAATAATGACACTAATGTACTCTAAGGCTTTTCTACTCAATGAATGTTGTAAGGACCAACCAGATGAGCATCATCTGGAAACTTTGTTAGAATGAAGAGTCTCAAAGTTCCAGACTGCTTGAGTTAATTTGTCTTTTAAAAAAACTCCAAGTCATCCATATGTACATTAAAGTTCCAGAAGCACTATTGTAAAGTCTCAAAGGAAGGACAGGTACTAAAATAAACTCCTCTGGTGTGAGAAATTCATAGTTAAGCAAGATACAGGTGGAGAAGGCAATGGCAACCCACTCCAGTACCCTTGCCTGGAAAATCCCATGAACAGAGGAGCCTCGTAGGGTGCAATTCATGGGGTCGCTATGAGTCAGAAACGACTGAGCAGCTTTACTTTCACTTTTCACTTTCATGCATTGGAGAAGGAAATGGCAACCCACTCCAGTGTTCTTGCCTGGAGAATCCCAGGGACGGGGAGCCTGGTAGGCTGCCGTCTATGGGGTTGCACAGTCAGACACGACTGGAGCAACGCAGCAGCAGCAAGATACAGGTAAAGCAGCAAGCAAGAAAATGAATATGAGTACAACATGAAGTACTCAATTTCACTCTTGCTGAATTTGAAGACAAAGTGAAAGTCGCTCAGTAGTGTCCAGCTCTTTGCGACCCCACAGACTATACAGCCCATGGAGTTCTCCAGGCCAGAATACTGGAGTGGGTAGCCTTTCCCTTCTCCAGGGGATCAAACCCAGGTCTCCCTCATTGCAGGCATATTCCCTACCAGCTGAGCCACAAGGGAGTCAGTGATGGACAGGGAAGCCTGGCATGCTGCAGTCCATGGGGTCACAAAGAGTCAGACACGACTGAGCAACTGAACTGAACTGAAAATCCTTTGACCTATCTTGGTCTCTGAATAGATATTTCGTCCATAAATGACTATATAACATCATGCACTGGAGATATGCAAAATATCAGTTCACTAAGTTATGCCAATCTTTCCATGTTCACATATTTCATTATACAATATCAAAAAATTACATCATTAACAATTCCATCAATCTCATAATAAATCTAAGTTTTGGGCAGCTGTCAAACTCTGACAGGTACAAGTTCTCCAAGTTTTTTTTCTTGAAAGCTCAATTCTATCACTGATAGCTAATACTTTCAGCCTTCTCTGAAGCGACATGCTTGCTTCATTCCAGAAAATGCACACCATACTGTTGTTGCTGTTCAGTCCTTTGACTCTGCGACCCCATAGACTGTAGCCTGCCAGGTGCCTCTGTCCATGGAATTTACACACACACACACACACACACACACACACACACACACACACACCCTGAATAACTTGAGCTAATCATTCTTTCAAACAAATATGGTATTTCATGAAAAAGCAGCTACTTCAGCTTACAACCCAATCACATGAGTGCACTTCCCTACAACAACTGTGTGTATACTACAGTACACATAAGAAATGCTTTATATGCATTTCTCACTTCATCACAGAATATTAAAGACATGCACACCAGCTTTTGAGATTTAATAGTATTAATCTCCATTGCTTCAAAGACACCAAGTGAATTTTTTTTTTAAACAGCAAGTGCTTGGCAGCAAAGATTACATTTTAACATCACTGTATTTCTTGCAACGTAATCAGGAGTTTTATCCATCATGCCTTTGCACTACCAGTGAAAACATCAACCAAAAGACAAGTATGTCTTGCCTCTCAGAACCCCTGAAAGGCTCTCTGAGATCCCCAGGGTCCACACACCAAATTCTGAGAACACTGATGGAGCCAGCCAAAGATATATAAGATTTAATAATAAAGGGTTATATTATGAAACAAAAGCATCCCAATTGAAAAGAAGTAAAACTATTTCTAACCACAGACAACATGATCTTATGTAAACCCTAAGAAAGTCCTAAAGAATCACTGAAGAGAATTAAAAAATTTAACAAGATTGCAAGTAACAAGATTGACATACAAATATCAACTGTATTTCTATATGCTAGCAACAAACAGTGAAAAGATGAAATAGCAATTCCATTTACAATAGCATTAAAAAAAATTGTTGGGAATAGATTTAATAAAAATAGGTGCAAAATTTATACTGATAGTTGAAAAAAGTTTTTAAAAAATTTAATACAAAAACATCCCATGTTCATGTATCAAGACTTACTGATGTTAAAATAGTAATACTCTTCAGCTTTATCTATAGATTCATGACACTCTATCAGAATCCCAGCTGGCTTCTTTGTAGAAACTAACTGTAAAATTCATATGGAAACTCAACAGACCCAGAACAGCCAAAAACAATTTCGAAAAAGAAGATCCACACTTTCCCATTTCAAATACTTCTAAAAAGCTGCAGTAATCAAGACATACAAATCAGCTAAACAGAAATGAGAATACAAAAACAAACTCATGCATCCATGGTCAACAGGTTTCCAACAAAGCTGCCAAGACCACTCAAAGCAAAATACCGCCTTCTACAAATGGTGCTAAAACAACTGGACAGGCTCACGCTAACAAATGAAGTTGGACCCTTATCCCAAACCATGTACAAAAACCTGACTCAAAATGGATAAAAGATAAAATATAGGAGCCAAAACTATAAAACTTAGAAGAAAACATAGGGGTAAATCTTCATGCCTTTGGATTTGGAAACAGATTCTGGAAATAGATGAGATATCAAAAGCATAAGCAACAAAATAATTAAACTTCAACATTAAAACCTTTTGTGCTTATAAGAACAGTACTGATAAAGTGAAACAACTACCTACAGTATTGGGGGGGGGACTACAAACTCTTACAACCCAATAATAAAAATATAAATAGCCCAATTAAAAAGTGAGCAAAGGATCTCAAAGACATTTCTCCAAAAATATACACAAGTTAACAAATAAACATATGAAAAGATAGTCATCATTATTCATCAGAAAAATGCAAATCAAAATGAGATACCACTGTAAGATCACTAGGATGGTTAGAACAGTCAAAATAACAAGTATTGATTGAGGAGGTTGAGAAACTGGAATCCTCATACACCGCTAAAGGGAATATAAAATGTTGCAGCATTTTGGAAAATAGTTTGGTGGTTTTGGGTGGTTATTTTTTTCTTTTTGCAAATACTGTGCTAACATAAATCCACTTATTTAAATTTATTTAATTGGAAGATAATTGCTTTACATTATTGTGCTGCTTTCTGCCATATATCAACATGAATCATCCATATATTAGATATGTCCCCTCCCTCTTGAACCTCCATCTCAGTGTGGCAGTTTTTGAAAAAATAAAACTGAGTTACCACTTAACCAAATAATTCCACTCCCAGGTATAACCTGTGGGAAATAAAAACTAAGTCCATGGAAAACTTTTTACACACATGTTCACAGAAGCATTATTCATAAAAGCCAAAAGATAGAAACAACTCAAATGTGTATCAACTGATGAATGAATTATTAATAACAAAATGTGGTATGTTCATACATGGTATATTACTCAGTCACAGAAAGGAATGAAGATCTGATACATTCTCCAATATGGATGAATCTTGAAAATGTTAAGTAAAAGCAGTCAGTCACAAGATACACTATAATTCCATTTGTATGAAAGATTCAAAATAGGCAAATACATAGAGGAAGTAGACTCTTGCTTAGGGCTGGGAGGGCAGGGGATTTATAGTGCTAGTTAAAACGTGTGGGGTTTCTTTCTGAGGTGATGAAAGTGCTCTAAAATTGTGGCAAAAATTGCACAATTCTGTGAATACACCAAAAGCCATCAAGCTGTACAGTTTTAATGAGTGACTTGTATGTATCTCAAAATTGCTACCGAAAATAAAGTAAAATAATGATAAAAGTGTGTGAAAATTCCATTAATAATAAGAAACAAAATACCTAGGAATGTGCAGAATCTACATAAAGGGAAAACCCCATAATATTTCACAAAGAAACAGAGACGAATATATAAATGGGAAAGCACATTATGCTTCCAGAAGTGGAAGAATCAATACTGCTATTTATAAACATTATGCAATTTCAATAAAATTCCAACAAAAACTTTTTTTAAATATCAACAGAATGTGGGTGTAAGAGGGCAACACAACAACAAAAGAATTCTGAAGTTTTATCTCAAGGAATAAATAACTTTTCACTAGTAATGTGGTTTAATATTGTCAGGTGCTACACTGTATCATGAAGTGACTAAGGTAAAACCAAACAAACAATAAAAAGCCTAAAAACAGACCTCCAGGAATACACTCAAAACTTCTGTATAAGACAGAGATGGCATATCAAAACAGTGAAAAACACAGATGGATGCTAGAATCAATGAATAGTAGTTTGAAAGAATATTAGATCTACTTTATAATACACCAAAATAAATTACAGATGGATTAAAAACTAAAAACTTTGTAAAAACTGGAAAAAATAGCAAAGAATGTCATCTCAGAATGGTAAAAGTCTTTCTAAATAATAGACTACTCGCTACTAAAACTTAAGAACCAAATACATCAATACAAACAATGCAATAACACCTTAAAATCTTAACTGTTGCAGGAATCAAGTAGTTTAGGATAGTAACTATATTTGTTTTCCCCCTACGACATGAAATTTTTAAAATATCTAATGCAAACAAACAGGCACTCTCAAACACTGTTGTTGGGGTGTAAACTAGTAGAACCCTTCTAGAAGGCAATTTAGCAATAGACGTCTTAGAAGTTTTTACCTATTGACCCTGGACATGACCTAAGTTTCTATGCTCAAGGATATTTTAATTTTTTTTCTTCAAAGGAAAAACACTAGCTAAATATGTGTTACATTCAAAATACTAAAAGTAGGATGCCATTAAATTCTGTTCTGAAATAAGCATAAGGATATGAGAAAAGAGAAGAGTACAAATGAACTCAACTTGTTAAAGTATTCACAGAAAAGTAGCTGGAGTAATATATACCAAAGTTACTCCCTTCATTGCACTTCAGCTATACATACTTTAATGGAATTTAACACTTCTCCTCACACATCATTGTTTTTTGTATATTTCTTACAAACTGGCACTATGTTAAGCGTTGATATGCATTATCTTTAATCTTCACAAAGCCCTGCATTTTAGGTGTTATCAACCTTATTTTCAAGTAAATAAGACATTAAGAGATTAAGGAATTTAACCAAAGCCAGACACCTAATACATGACCGAAATAGGACTTGAACTCAGGTCTGTCATAGAGCTCACTCAACTATCATACTGCCTCAACTGTATTGTTCTCTAATCTTCCTTAAGGGTAGATACATAACTAAATGTATTTCTATATCTACCACAGTATCCTTCAAGCTAGACTTAGACAGTAAGTGAACTGAGAACTTTCAGATGTACAAGCTGGATTCAGAAAAGGCAGAGGAACCAGAAATCAAATTATCAACATCTGCTGGATCATAGAAAATGCAAGGAAATTCCCCAAAAAAGAATCTACTTCTGCCTCACTGACAATGCTAAAGCCTTTGACTGTGTGGATCACAACGAACTGTGGAAAATTCTTAAGGAGATAGGAACACCAGGCTACTTAACCTGTCTCCGGAGAAACCTATATGCAGGGCAAGAAGAAACAGTTAAAACCAGACACGAATAACTGACTGGTTCAAAATTGGGAAAGGAGTATATGCCAAGGTTGTATATTGTCACCCTGCTTATTTAACTTATATGCAGAGTACATTATGCGAAATGCCAGGCTAGATGAATCACAAGCTGGAATCAAGATTTCCAGAAAATATGAGCAACCTCAGATATGCAGATGATATCACTCTAATGGCAGAGGTGAAGAGGAACTAAAAAGTGCCTCTTGACAAGTGTGAAAGAGAGACTAAAAAAGCTGGCTTAAAACTCAACATTCAAAAAAACTAAGATCATGGCATCTGTACCCATCACTTCATGGCAAACAGATGGGGAAAAAGTGGCAACAGTGACAGATTTTATTTTCTTAGGCTCCAAAATCACTGCAGACAGTGACCAGAGCCACAAAATTTAAAAAGCTATAACAAACCTAGACAGTGTATTAAAAAGCAGAGACATTACTTTGCCAAAAAAGGTCCATCTGGTCAAAGCTATGATTTTTCCAATAGTCATGTTTGGATGTGAGAGCTGAACCATAAAGAAGGCAGAGCGCCAAAAAACTGATGCTTTTGAACTGTGGTGCTGGAGAAGACTCTTGAGGGTCTCTTGGACAGCAAGGAGAGCAAACCTGTCAATATTAAAGGAAATTAACCATGAATTTTCATTGGAAGGATTGATGCTGAAGCTGAAGCTCTAATACACTGGCCACCTGATTCAAAGAGCCAACTCACAAGTCAAGACCCTGATGCTGGGAAATATTGAGAACAAGAGAAGGGGCAGCAGAGGATGAGATGGTTGATTAGACAGCCATGAGTGACTCACAGTGGACAAGGGTGTGAGCAAACTCCAGAAGACAGAAGGACAGGGAAGCTTGGCGTTCTGAAGTTCACTGGGTCACAAATAGTCAGACATGACTTACTGACAGAACCACAACAGAGCCCAGCAAATGCTTTACAAATGTTAAATATTCAATATGTTATATATTGAAAAAAGTATTTAAATATAAAGACACATAAAAAAATAATCAAGTCAGTAAACAGAATATTAAGACATGATTTTCAGTCCTCCAACCTGAACCCAGCAGAATGACTCCCACAAAGATGGGTGACGAGAATAAGACCATTCAACCATTCTGGTTAGTGATGAGAAATACACCATCAACATTCATGAGTGCATCCATAGAGTGAGCATCAAGAAGTGTGCCCCTCAGGCACTAAAAGAGATCCAGAAATTTGCCATTAAGGAGATAGAATGTTCAGATGTGCCCATTGACACTGGGCTCAACAAAGCAGTAAGGGCCAAAGGAATAAGAACTGTCCCATACTGTATCTGTGTGTGGTTATCCAGAAAACACAATGAGGATGAAGATTCAATAAACAAACTCAATACATTGGTTACTCAGGTACCTGTCATCACTTCCAAAACTTTATAGATGAGAACTAACCATTGACTGTCAAATAAAATTATAAAACTTCCAAAAGTTAAAAAAATGGAGTTTTCAGAATAGTACCATGTACTAGGTAACTACGTCCTTGCTGTCCCAAAACAATTTCACCTTCTGTATAATCACAGCATGTCAAATTTCTCTGGGGAAAACACCTTTTTTAAATCTATGAGGTTTGCTGGGATCAGCTTCAGGAATGGGTTATCAGTTTAAGTCAACCAAAATCTATCCTCTCTGAACTCTACTTTAGAAATAAGGCTTATGATCTATGAAGCACCATCTGCTAGCAAGGTTTTGGAAAAAGTAGCTTCTTTGTTCTTACACAGTAGGTTTCAGGAAACATTCGCTTCTAGTGTGATATAAAGATGGTGTGCAAGCCATTTCTGCTACTATGAGAAATGCCAAACCAAGAAATCACAGCAAAGCAAGCCACAGAGAAATAAGAGTCTTTGTAATATTATATGGATCTTAGATTAAGAGTAGACCACACCAGGAAAAAAAGAAACTCTCCTTCATTGTTGATAGGAATGTAAATTGGTGCAGCCACTATGGGTAACAGCAAAGAGGTTCCTCAAAAAACTAAAAACTGCCAAATGATCCAGCAATCCCACTTTAGGGCACATATCTGGACAAAACTGTAAGATATACATCTACCCCTATGTTCATAGCAGCATTATTCACAATATCAAGACATAGAACACTGTTAATAATCACTGACAGATAAATGATAAAGATGATGTGGCATATACAGACAATGGTCTACTACTCAGCCATAAAAAAGAAAAAAATAATGCCATTTGCAGCAAAATCGATGGACACAGAGATTATCATCCTAAGTCAAGTAAGTTAGAATATATCATTTATATATGGAATCTAAAATATTACACAAATGAACCTGCCTCAGAACAGCAACAGACTCACAAAGAGAACAAGACCTGTGGCTGCCAAGGGCAAGGTGAGGTGAGGGAAGGATGGAGTGGGATTTTGTGGTTAGCAGACACAAACTATTACACGTAGAATGGATAAACAGCAAGGTCCTACTGTATAGCACAGGGAACTATATTCAATATCCTGTGACAAACCATAATGGAAAGAAAATATAAAAAATAATGCACATACATACATAACTGAATCACTTCACTGTACAGCAGAAATTAACACAACACTGTTTAAGTTAAAAAACAAAATCAGACAAAGAGTAGATCACACCAGAACATAGCACACACCTTGACTGGCTTTTAAAAATTCCTTTTTCTTTCTGCTAAATAGGGTTTTCTTCCTGGTCCATGTAGAGTCCTAACTTGGTTTCAAAAACTAACTCCCAATCTTAAACTTTTATTCTATAGGTGCTAAAATCAAGGAACATGGGGGGTGGCGGGGAACTGAAAAAATGAAAATTTCTTTTTTTTCATCAAAGAAGTACCTTTTAACGAAGCTAGGGTACAAAGCAGGACATCATAAAAGGACTGACAGTACTTTGAAAACCCCCCCAAAACTGAGAAAACAGGAAAAACCACCACATCCAGCCTACCCTCATCTTCCAGTAACCACCTACAGTAATCGTAAGATTTTTCAAATATTTTAACAGATACAGATCGATCGCAGTATGTGTAGGCACTGCAAAACTTGGTTAATTTAAGACAGTTACAACCACAGAACTTGCAACCGTACATAACAAAGACTCTAAGGAGAATTCCCTGGCAATCCCAAGGGTTAGGACTCTGCACTTTCACTGCAGAGGTCGCAGGCTGATCTCTGGTAGGGAACTAAGATTCTGGAAGCCAGGCAGAGCAGCCAAAAATAAAAATAAAAAGACATTACACCAGTAAATAAAAGTAAGTACATAATTCTCAACTGTGTTAAGTGCTATTAAGGATAAGAACTAGAACTACTTCAGACTGGATGTTTAATAAAGGCCTCTCTGAAAATTAAAGGCACAGAAAAGCGATTAAGTTTCAGGAGGAAAGAAAGGCTCAATGGCAGTAAAGAACATCACTGAAAGAAAACAAAGCAAGTGTGGGGATGAGATGAGAGTGCCCGTGTCATGTAAAGATCCACAAAATATAGTTAACTATTCCATCCAGGTAAAAGACGCTTACTCCTTGGAAGGAAAGTTATGACCAACCTAGAGAGCATATTCAAAAGCAGAGACATTACTTTGCCAACAAAGATCCGTCTAGTCAAGGCTATGGTTCTTCCAGTGGTCATGTATGGATGTGAGAGTTGGACTGTGAAGAAGGCTGAGTGCCGAAGAATTGATGCTTTTGAACTGTGCTGTTGGAGAAGACTCTTGAGAGTCCCTTGGACTGCAAGGAGATCCAACCAGTCCATTCTGAAGGAGATCAGTCTTGGGTGTGGCCACCTCATGCGAAGAGTTGACTCACTGGAAAAGACTCTGATGCTGGGAGGGATTGTTGGCAGGAGGAGAAGGGGACAATAGAGGATGAGATGGCTGGATGGCATCACCGACACAATGGATGTGAGTTTGAGTGAACTCTGGGAGTTGGTGATGGACAGGGAGGCCTGGCGTGCTGCAACTCATGGGGTCACAGAGAGTCGGACACAACTGAGCAAATGAACTGAACTGAAAGGATCAATTCATCCTTCATTTTCCTTGAAACCTTGCCTACTCCCCTTTTGTTCCCCTTGCCTAGTCCCCTTTAATCTGCCCATGAGCTTCCCAGGTGGACCAGTGGTAAAGAATCCCCCTGCGAATGCAGAAAAGACACAAGTTCGACCCCTGGATTGGAAAGATTTTCTGGAGAAGGAAATGGTACCCACTCCAGTATTCCTGCCTGTAAAATTCCAAGAACAGAGAAGCCTAGCAGACTACAGTCTATGGAGTCAAAAAAAATCAGACACGACTGAACACGCATATGCACAATCTCTATAGTTCCTTTAACAGGTTTTCAAGGGCTTCGCTGGTGGCTGAGGGTAAAGCCTCTGCTTGCCATGAGGGAGACCTGATTCTGTCCCTGGGTGGGGAAGATCCCCTGGAAAAGGAAATGGCAACCCATTCCAGTATCCTTGCCTGGAGAAGCCCATGGACAGAGGAGCCTGGTAGGCTGCAGCCCAT
Source organism: Madoqua kirkii (assembly GCA_006408675.1). Taxonomy (NCBI): domain Eukaryota; kingdom Metazoa; phylum Chordata; class Mammalia; order Artiodactyla; family Bovidae; genus Madoqua; species Madoqua kirkii. Next base: position 13,404 of record SJYC01108499.1, read on the forward strand.
GGGGTTGCAAAGAGTTGGACATGACTGAACAATTTCACTTCACTTCCAACTCCCATAGTCAAGTTCCTCTTTTAAAAAAAAAAAAAAGAACATGGTTAGAGACAGGTATACAGAGTAAGAATAAGAACTAAATTCCAGTCCTTGCTCTGCTACTTATTAGCTGTGTAATCTTGGCCAAATCATTCTATTTCTCCTGATTTTTATGAGGTCCCATGAAGATATGTGAAATCACACAATATTCAAATAGCTTCACAAGTAGATTGTCATTGTGTTGTATACAATTCAACTCAATATTCAACTCATAAGCACTGCACTACCCATTATACAGAAGTTTCAGATTGTGTTGACTTTTTGAGCACCAATGTTGTTAATGGTTTTCAAGCTTATTTATAAAGCAGCTACTATCCCCCTTTCTCCTACCAAAATCTTAATGTAACTCTAACTTACAAAATAGATCAAAATGAGTTTTTATTTTAAAACAAAGAAGGAGATTTCAAAGTCAACTTCACTCTACTGAAACAGGAGCAATGCCACTCCAAGGAACAGTTCATAAACCAAGGATCTTTACTGAAAATCTTGAACAAAAAAATTAAGGATAAGACCTTATGGCTTGCCACCAATGATGTCTCTCCAAGTCAACTAAAAACAAAAACAGAAACAAAAAAACCTCATCTTTTTTTATAAGGATAGCTTCAGATTCTGTGCGATTTGATATAATCAAAATATGACAGGTTTAACATAAATTACTAGTATCACATCAATTTTTTTACTATCCGTTCACTCTTCAGTGAGTGATTATTTAATAGCGGCAAGTTTCTCTCACAGTTCCCAAAGTGAGGAGGTGGTGGGAGGAATAAGCAAAGATAATACTTGCCAATTTCTGCTCTTCTTGAAACTTAATAAGCTAAAGGTTAATAATCACACAGAACCATAGCTTTATCTTCTTCGCTGAAAGGAATGTACCATTCCTGAAAATTTTTTCTCTTAACACTATAAGAAAGCTCTTATCACTCCTTACCAATCTAGAGGTTAGATTCCCTCTTAATATATGATTTATCCTTACAGTTAGGGGATTCCTCTTAGAAAGGAAAATGGAAACAAAGTATTAGAGTAAAAGAACATTCTGCTGACCACCACCTTCTATTATACCACTCTACCAAGCAGCGGGTCCATTGTCCCCTTATTTACCTTACTTTGAACACAATGCAAAAGCTCTATTGTCTTAAGTATTTTAAGTTTCCACTTATTCTGAGCTAGTGCTCTAACTTGGAGAAGGCAATGGTAACCCACTCCAATACTCTTGCCTGGAGAATCCCATGGACAGAGGAGCCTGGTAGGCTACAGTCCATGGGGTCGCTAAGAGTCAGACACGACTGAGCAACTTCACTTTCACTTTTCACTTTCATGCACTGGAGAAGGAAATGGTTCACTTTTCACTTTCATGCACTGGAGAAGGAAATGGCAACCTACTCCAGTATTCTTGCCTGGAGAATCTAGGGACAGCGGAGCCTGGTGGACTGCCGACTATGGGGTCGCACAGAGTCGGACACGACTGACGCGACTCAGCAATAGCAGTGCTCTTACTACTGCTCTTCGACTCTTACATTCATCACTGGTTACTGAGCCTTTCTCAGTAATCAGAATAAAGTTCGTGAGTCTAGCAGCAAAGTTACCCAGAGTAAAAAGTCCCTTTCAGTTTTGTCTTGTGGTGATTTAGAACCAATACACTGCTAAAACAGCTCACAAACCGTAGAGTCAGAATAAATACTTCAAAGATGATGCCTTTACACTCATGAGTTCTAAACTGTAAGGATAATTTTTAAAGTTTTAGCTAAATAAATATTTTTTAAAAATAAAGTTTCATCATATTGCCAGATTTACTTCCAGATATGCTCTATGAGCTACTCTGCACTCTGATTTGAGAGACTATATGTAAGGTGATAATCAGACAATTCCAAAGTCATGTAACAACCCAAATGCTCATCAAGAGAGGACTGGTTAAGTTAGTGTATGATCAAACAATGGAATACTACACTAAAGCCATAAAAAAGGACAATGTAAGTACATAGGAACACAAAAGGAACCTACTTAGTATCAATAAAAGTAACAGAGTAACATATAATTAGTCTACATAAAACAGTGTATCTGAGGAAAGAGAAAAAGAATGACTTCAGAGATGTTTACTAAAACATGATTTCTTACCTGAAAGCAGAGTTTCAGGTTATCTTAATTTTCTTCTTTATATTCTGCACTATTTGGGTTTTTTCTAAAAAAGCAGGTATCCTTTTTAGAAAAAAAAGCAACAAAGCTACTTTCATTTTCTTCAAAGACTAAACACCCTGGTAGAGAGAGAAGTAAGTAACAATATGGGTTCCTAAATGTTCTCCTGCCACCAAACACTGCAGATGACACTTTGCTCAACATGTTCCAAGAAAATAAACCAGATTATAACAAAGCATCACAGGTAAAGATTATACCTCATCTCCAATATTGGAGAGCTGATCATGTGGCAATACTGGAATCAAAACTCTTTTGGTTGCACATTAACTCAAATGATATGTACAGAGGAGACAGCTAAAAAGGAGCTCTGGCTTCAGTATTAGAAAGGCACATCCAGGGAAGGGGTGGCAGGAACAGGGGCTTCGCTGGTGGAAAAGTGGCTAAGACACCACGCTCCCAATACAGGGTGTCCAGGTTCAATTCCTGGCTGGGGAACTAGAGCCCACATGCTGCAACTAAAGATCCACATGCCAAAGCTAAGACCCAGCACAGCCAAAAAAAAATATATATATATACATATATATATATATATATATATGTATGTATGTGTAAATATATATATATACGTATATGTGTGTGTATATATGTATATAAAGAAAGAAAGCCATCAGGATATTAACTTGTGTCTCTTTATAGAGCTTCCATGTCAACTGTTTTCACAATTTGCCCCAATTCTCTTCTGTAAATAGCTGCCTCCACTTGCTCAATGTTGCTGCTCCTTCACGTCAGCTAACCAAAGCATTAATTCTAGTTTGGCTACTCACAGCTACCTGGTTCTTTAGGTCAAACATTCTGACAGGAAATATCTGATTCATGGACATTGGTCCCACCAATCTACCAGGTCAGGAGTCTATCTGGAATCCAATCAGCAATGGCTCAAGAGAAGGGCCTTTCAGGGGATGTAAGCTGGATAAGGTCTCTCTCTAAAAGAAGTTATAGCCAGGACAAGAGAAAGTTGTCTCTACCACAGTTTTTAAAAAAAGAAAAAGTGCAAGAGGAGGCCAGGTGTAAACTATATCAAACCCCAATTAACTCAGTAACCTACATTTGGAGACTTTTTAATTTCTATAGAATTTTAAAGAAAAATAACATTAACAAGTATTAAACACATTAAAGTTAAAAGTCCAATTATTTTCCTAGTATATAAAGTTTTAAATAAATGTAATTTAGTATATTTTCATCCCAGACTCAAATCTCACCATCTATATAGAAAAAAATATATAGCCTTTTTGCATTACCTATTAATTTAGAATGTAGCAGCTTGGTGTGGATATTTTGTATATGTATATAACATATGTGATACAATCTGTGTATTTCATCCACAAACTCTCATATATCTACATCACTACTCACAAGAGGCCCAGGAACACTGGTTTACCTAGGCAATCATATTCTTCAAGAACTTTCCATTACCTAAAATGGTGACTAAGCACCTACTCTCTACAGGGCATTGTATTATTACTAACATGTATGATGGTCACTCAGTTACGTCCGACTCTTTGTGACCCCATGGACTGTAGCCCACGAGGCTCCTGTGTCCATGGGATATTACAGGCAAGAAAATAAATGGATTACCATTCCCTACTCCAGAGGATCTTCCCAACCCAGGGACTGAACCGAGGTCTCCTGCATTGCAGGCAGATTCTCAACTGTCTGAGACACCAGGGAAGCCCTATTAGTACTAAGAAACGAAACAAAACATGATCCGTGACTTTAAGGAATTCAGCATCCAGCAAGGAAGGCTCTTGTTTTTTCAAAAAAAGGTGGGGGGTGGGCTGTAACTTAAGTGCATATTCTAAACGAAAGGTATATGTTGTCATTTTAAGAGAGACAGGAAAAGTTTTAAGAAAGTCTCACAGAAAAAAGTGAGAATTGCAGCTAGAAACATGAGTTTGGGCCAAACTGTGCGGTGATAGACCTCTCAATGTGGCTCAGTAGATAAAGAATCTGCTTGTGATGAAGGAGACACGGGAGATGCAGGTTCAATCTCTGGGTCAGGAATATTCCCTGGGGGAGGAAATAGCAATCCATTCCAGTATTCTTGCTTGGGAAATCCCATGGACAGGAGAGCCTGGTGGTCTAAAAAGGGTGGAAAAGAGTTGGACATGACTGAGGAACAACTGAGCACATCATTAAAAATAAAGTGAAAAAGCACACAAAAAGGGGGGGGAGTACATGATAAATTAAACCTAGGGTTGATACACTTAGTAAGTGAACAGCTTTTATAACACAAAACATTAAAACCTAAAGAGCAGGAAAACAATATCACCACTTAAATAAGAAATGCAAACAGCCAATAAAAATGAGTGTTTAAAATTGGTTATCACATTTTTTGCTGAAATATTCAGCAAAAGTGAGAGTGCTTAGGTTGCAAAAACACTACTGAAAGAATAGAAATCAGTATATCCTCTCTGGAAAGCAGTTAGACATATAAAACACAGAAGTTTACATTTTTAAAACCACTTCTATAAGTCTGTATTTTTAACCACTTCTAAGAATCTATTTTTAAAAACCCAATGATTAAAAGATTTATATGCAAGGATGTTCATTTGCAGCTTTATTTATAATACTGAATAACTGAAAACAAGAATACTACGAGGAAAAATTAAATTGCATACAAAAGA